>APFE030251512.1:4230-20913 GCA_000404065.3 Pinus taeda
TAATAAGAAAATCCTTTTACAATATTTGTACTCATGCAGTCTTATACCAGTACGGGAGCTACAACCCCCTTTTCTCTTGTACTAGCCGATCCATTTACTAGTATGCAGGCTACAACCTGCAGAGAGCTACAACTCTCTCTCATTTTCCAGTCTCTCCTAGAAGGGAGCTACAACCCCCTTTGCTCTTGTACTAGCCGATCCATTTACTAGTACACAAGCTGCTACCTGCTACAATGCTCCAAAGATTCCTCTTTGCTTTTGTACTAGCTTCAGTACTAGTACATAGGCACCAGCCTACAATCTTCTCTCCTCCAGGTACCACGTTTCATCAATTTTCATACTGGATACACTGAAGCACAACACATAATCTGAAAGGCCACGTTTCATCCAATTTTCATACTGGACCCAACAACAATATTGAAGCACATAAACAATCTTCTGAATTACCCAAGCACTAGATCAATAAATATACAGGTGAGTCATCAACCATATCTAGTCCATCATATTACATAAAGATGAGTCATTAAGAACCTGATCCATTCATCCATCAATATATAAACATTTAATCAATCACTGCTGTTATCAGAACTTAATACCAGAAATCAGACATCACTTCAAAACCCAGAACACAGCAATGATAAACATGGATAGCTAAGTATATTTCATGAGAAGTACGCAGCTTCACCCATATAACAGCTGCGTATAAGTACGCACTATTTCCAACTGCTTCCCTGTGTACGTGTGCACTCTATGTCACAAACTTCCTATGTACGTGTGCTCCGTGTCCAATGAACTGCCTGTGCCCCTCCACATCTGCAGTGCTTCTGGGACTGCGTAGCTGCGCACCTGCAACGCTTCTGTGCCTGCGTATCTCCGCACATTTCTTTCACTGTACTTGCATACTTGCAGGTATAGATAATTTCAAGACATCAAGAATAACCCAGACTGTCAGATCTACAGATCTGAACATGCGCCGAGGAGATATCAACCCATTAGTAGATTCGACTTGTAGTTCTCATGTTTCTCCTTGATTTAGATCTAGCTATCTCTCATAACCCATCACTAGAATTTTAGATATAGCTTCTTAAGATATTCAACCCAAAAGCATACTCAAGCCAAATGATCTCCTTTGCTTTATATAGGCAAGCTCTTCCTCAAATCATGGATCAATACCACGAGCCAAAACCATAATAACACAAATACCATCGGCTAAATACCAAAGATTAAACATAAGGAACCCCACGTGTGCTTTTCTTTGCCTTGAAGTAAGTGAAATGGGGGTATGCACCTCCTGAACAGGATAACAACGGGTTTGTATGCACTTTATGTAACATCGGCCTGCGTGTACGCACCTTCTGTAAGGTGTACCTGCGTACCCCTTATTTTCTTCAATATTTGATAGCTGATCATCAATATCTGCTGCTGAATTGAAGTACTGTGATCTATCACCTGAATGGGTTGCCATCAAGGACAACACTTTAGCCATAATGCCAACAATCTCCCCCTTTGGACTTGATGGCAAAGCTTACTTGTGAACTGTCATCTGATCCCTTTTTGCTGTCCGGAAACCCATGCACTCTATCACATATGATATTTCTTCTGTAGATTCATCTGAATGTGAGATGATCTTCTATGAGAGGGTTGCCATCAAGTACAACACATGCATCATAATGCAAACATTTAGAGAAGGGTCAAGAAATTAATCAAAAAGTTTTCCTCAGAACATGCACTTTTGCACCCTCCGAGGAGGTTTTGATGAATGAATGGAATAGGGTTTATTTGATATTTGCATTTGATATCTGCTACTGATGTTGCACTTCTGTACTCTTAGTGGATGTTAAATCATGAAGAGATAAATCAACTTTCGCTTGAAGCTCATGAGTTGGACTAGTTATAAATGGTACTTTTATCTCTTAACCATTTATGCTTATGCGTTAAAGTGATATTTAGTTTTCAGTTGTTTATATATTGCAGCATGGATAACTGAGTTATCATTTGGCACTTCTGTACGGTGATAACTATTTATTTATGCTTAGTGTATGAATAGCTCATTTATGTGATAAGTTTTCACAACTGTTTCGTCTAACTTCTTATACGAAGTAGTTCATCTTTATTGAATTCTTTTCTTATAATAGATGAATGATCTTTATTACCAGTTATTGTTTGAAATCTTTTTAGATCTCATAGAAGAAAGATCACACCCCGAGTTAGCATAAATTTTGATGTTTTTCTGTTTATTAGAATACAATAGCATAGCATTAGATTAGAATTAGGAGAGAAGTATTCCATTTAGAACAAAAATACCCATCTTTCTCACACACACACATTGAATTGGGAAACTGGTCCCATATCCCCAGACGGACCCGCTATACCAAACAAATAAGGAGCTGCCGACCAAGGTCCGGACTAGGCGGGTATCCCACTTGTTGTAGACCCAATTTTCGGGGCCTTCAACATGACCTTGTCTATCTCTGAATATCCCTCCGTATCCTGCTGGCCCCAGGTTGCCTTTGGACGCTCCATCAAAGTTTAATTTGATGAAGCCCTCCTGTGGTCGAGTGAACACTGCTGGGCTTTGAATCTGAATGCTCTGAGTTTTTTGCTGCTGAGGATAAACCATTTCTTGTCCCAGATTTAACTTAATTAAAATCTGGTTTTCTTCCGTAGTAGTTTTCCAATCCTCCTGGTCCCAAACTTATGATAGGATTGTTTCCCTTATAAGACTTTACGTTATTTTCCATATCGACTCAAGTGAACTGATTTTATTTTGGAATAACCTTCTATTTCTCTCTTTTGAGATAAGCCATATGTTGAATCCTACTACCAGACTCCAATCTCGCCTCACTACTGGGCTTAGAAATTGGTTTTTCTCCCATTGGAAGATGGTTTGCTTTATGTTCTGAGGATCTCGGTTTGTATTTCCGAAAAGGATTCTTGTCTCTTCCCACTATCACTGAGCTACCTGGTAGGAGTTTAAGATATTTTCCTGGGTTTCAATATCTTGTTTACATAAGCTACATCCGGGTGGTCCTAGGAACCCACGTTTCTGAATTTGATCCCAAGTTAGGATGCATCCTCTTCCCACTAGCCAGGCAAACATGGTAACCTTTGGCCACCACCTATTCCGCCATAGTTGTTTCTAGTTTTGTAGTTCTTCTTCCTGCTCCTATTTGGACTTTAGAAGGTATGCCTCTTTAACTGTATAAGTGCCTATTGAAGATCCTCCCCATCTAAGAATGTCCGACTCTGTTCTGTTTTTAATTATTCATGATTCCATCTCTTTCACTAGCTTTGCTTTTAGATCCTCATTGATGTTATTATCCCATTCTTCTAGTCCCTTCCATTCTCTCCAAATCTCATTGTCTCCTCCTTCCTTCCAGTAATCACTCACATAATTTAATCCTTTGGCTTTGGCTTCCCTATATGTATTGAACACATCCTGAATCTCCACAATTCTTCCCCTTTGCTACTAGGCTTCCTCCCAGAATTTGGCTGTCTTCCCATTTCTAATCTCCCAAAAAGCATACTTATTTATGACATCTCTGTTTTGGCTTGCCAATTCCCATATCGTAGAGCCCTTTGGGACCTCCTCCTTTCTCAGAATTCCTTCAGCATTTGTAGGCATGTTGTATTTTTGAGTCCATATTTTTTTCCATAAATCTTTTCCTCCTTTTATCCAGTGCCATGATAGTTTCGCTCCTAGGACTTGGTTTAGGGTGAGAGGATCTCGAAGACCAAGCCCCCTGTCTCTTTTGCTTTTGTTAGGTTGTTCCATGATATTAAGGCCCATTTCTTATGTTGCTTTGGCCCTCCCCATAATAATTTTCTAAAGAGTTCATTCATTTGGAAAATACTCCTTTGGGAATAGCCATAATCGATAGGGGATAAATGGGGATTGATTGGAGAATCGATTTGAGGAGCACTAGCCTTGATGCTATATTCAAAGACCTGAAAGACTAGTTGGCTAATCTATTCTTGAGTTTCTCTAATGTGGGTTGCCAATTATCTATCATCAGAGGATTTACAGCTAGCAACATTCCCAAGTATTTTGTAGGAAATTATGCCAATCTGAACCCCAGGGTTCTAATCAAGTGGGATTTTACTGTTTCAAGTGCATTGAAGATGAAAGTTCTTGATTTTTCCTTGTTAATTTCAACGCCTGAAGCTTCCATAAATATCTCAAGTATCCCTTTTACCCTTTTGACTTCTCTCAGAGAGACATTACAAAATAACACAATATCATCTACGAAATTTTGGTGAGTTATAGGCAGGTTGTTTCCCCATGGTCTCAGACCTTTTATTTTCCTCTCTCTCAACTCTTTTTCAAAGTATCTTCCCAATCCTTCAACCGCAATTATAAATACAAATGGTGATAATGGTCACCTTGGCGTAGTCCTCTTGTGGCGTTAAAAGTCGAGGTTGGAGTACCATTCAAAAGGATGGAGAAATTTGGTGTAGAAATCATGTTGTGGATCCATTTCAACCATCTACTACAAAACCCATAAGCCTATAATATTGACTCGAAGTAGTTCCAGTTTAGGCGATCATAGGCCTTTGAGAGATCAAGTTTTATCATCATTCCTGGTTCCTTTTTTTGTTTCAGGGTATGAATTACTTCCTGAGCAACTACCAAACCATCTAAAACGTGTCTCCCTTCCACAAACCCTGTTTCTTCTGGGGAGATTATACTGGAGAGTATTGGTTTTAGCCTTTTGACCATTAAAGTGGCAATGATCTTGTATATTACATTACAAAGAGCTATTGGACGAAAACCATGAGTTGTTTCCGAATGAGCAGTTTTAGGAATAAGAGTTAAAAGAGTTGATTTTAGGCCTGGCCATACCTTTTGGTGTCTACGTGATTCCTCAACGACTTCTAGGATGTATTGTCCTAGGAACTACCAGCTTGCTTGGTAAAATTCTACAGTGAATCTGTCTGGGCCTGCGGCTTTGTTCCTTTTCAAACCTTTCACTATTTCCTCCACTTCCTCCAGGGTTTCTGCCCTCATTAGTGCTAAGTTTTGGTCTCTGGTGACCATCTTTGGTATTTCATTGCTTATTCTTCTTATAGCCTCTGATCTATTCCTTTGAGGCTCAGTGAGAATATCTTTAAAATGTCTTACCAGCTCCTGTTCCATTTCTTCATGCTCGGTTATGCACTGACCTCCCTCATTTTTTATTGAGAAAATCATATTCCTTTGACGATGCTGGATCATGGCTTTGTGAAATAATTTTGTATTTGTCTCTCCTTCTTTGAGCCAATTTATACGAGACTTTTGATTCCATAAGATTTCCTCCTGTTTTCTTCACCCCTCAAGTTGACCTATTACTATGCCCTCTTCTCTTCTCCTATCTTCATTCCTACCTTCCGATATAATCACCTGTTGCAATTCGCTCATTTTTTTCTCTAAGCACTACTGCTCTTTGAATATATCCCCAAATTCTTCTTTTTTCTAGTCTTTTTTTTCCCCCTGAGTTCTTTCAATTTTAATTGAAAAGTTTGCATCTTAGTGCACCCACTTTGTTGGCTCATGGTCCACCATTCTTCTACTTTTGGCAAAAACTGATGGTTCCTGAGCTAGAATGCTTTGAACCTGAAGGGACGGTTTTTAGGGTTCTTTTTAAGGTCGATTTCCAGCTTAATTGGCCAGTGATCTGAGCCTATTGCTGGAAGGATCATGGCCTCAACGTATACATCTCTACTCATGATTTGTTCCGAAACTAAGAATATATCCAACCTCGAGGCTATTTGGTTTGAGCCACCCCTACGGTTATTCCATGTGTGTGTACCATTTATTGTTTGAATATCCACCATTCTTTGCTCAGATATCATATCTCTAAATGCTTCCATATCTGGGGCTATTCTTCTCAATCCTCCCTCTTTTCTGCTAAGGTCGTAATCATAATGAAGTCGCCACCTATAATCCATGGCATCTCTAGATAAATTCTTCTTATTGATTTCATACTCTAAAGGAATCCTCTGAGTTCAATTGGTGAGTGAGGTCCATAAACTCCTAAGAGGACTACCCACTCCGAGGACCCTATCAATCTAAAACTACCTCAGAGGATCCGGGAGAGACATACCCAATTTCCAAATTGGATTTCCTCAGGATTCTAGAGGATGGCCAATCCTCCAGCGCTACCTACTGCATCTTGCCCCATTACCTCATACTAAGTATTCCCCCTCTTCATTATTTCTTCCATTTTTTTCATGCTGATCTTTGTTTCTTGAACTATCATAATACTTGGTTTGTATTTTTTCAATCAATCTCTCAAATATCTATGTTTTCCCCTACTGTTAAGACCTTTAATGTTCCAACTTGTAATTATCATTTTAATAGTTTTGGGGGTTGTTGGAATACCTCTGATATAGGTATGACTCTTCCTGATTACTAGCATCTCTCCCACCTCTTGGATTGTTTCACTCATCAAGCGTCTACCTCTTTTTTTTCCTCCTTTGCCAGAGCTGCCCACTCCCGAGTTTTGAGCCCCTTGCATTTCATTTTGTTCTAGTTTGTTTACTACAAGTACCCCTGCCTTTTCCTTATATTTTTGAAATGCTTCTTTGTATATTTTCTTCTTTTCCTCAGGGGTGAATCTTTCATCTGAAAACCTCTATTCCTGTAACAATTTCCTCATTATTTGCTCCTCCTCTCCTCCTTTGTCTTTGTTCTGATCTATTTCCATTTGCGTTTGTTCACTTGCCTATTCCTCCTTCTCTTCCGCTTCTCCTTGTTCTGTTTCCCATTGTCCTGTTACCTTCTTTTCTGTTTCTTTTACTATTTCCATTGGTTCCTCATCGCTAAACTCCTTCTCCATCTCTGATTCCTCCTCCTGGAGGGCTTTAAATTTATTTTTCATTTCCACAGGTATATTCTCCTTGGAGGGTTGTTTCTAAGCCATACTTTTCCTTGATTTCCTTTTGTTTTGCACTTCCTTAAATCCCTTTTCCTCTTTTCCTGAGTCCTCTGTTGGTGTTCCCTCCTCTTCTTTCTTGTCTGTTGGTTCCTCTTTTCTATTTAAAGGGCATTGTCTGTAGAGATGGCCATATTCATGACATCTTCTACATTGGAACGAAATATGTTCGTAATCCACTGGTTGTTGCCAAACCTCATCATGATATTCTAGTTCAATAAAAGCCAGGAGAGGTTCCGTTATATTCATATAAACACATATCCTAGCATAGGACGTATATCTCCCTTTTTCGGTGGATTCGGCTACTTTCACGAATGATCCTATTGCATTTCCTATCCCTTCTAGGATCTCCAGGTCCCAAAAATCCAACAGAAGCACAAAAAGTCTGATCCAGACAAGGGCTACTAGCATTTTCTCCTTGTCTGGATTGTAGTAGTCCTCCCAGTGTCAAATGAATAGTCTAGCGTTATTCATGAAATAAGGGCCTCCTTCAAAGATCCTTTCCTTATCATCTAAGTTGGAAAATATTACTGTAAAGAAACCCTTGGCCCACAATTTTAATTCTACGTGCCCCTTAGGTTTCCATCTCTACTGTATCCATTTCGACAGATCTTTCTCTGATGGCCAAAACCCAACAAACTTAGGTATTAAGGCATAATCCCTCATGTAACTTCTATATTCTTCTATTCTGTTGTTCAGGATTATGAACCTGGGTTTTTTCAAAGCCCTTGGGAGGAATTTTCCAGTCAATCCCGTCTGCCAACTAGTTCCCTTTTCTAGCTTTTCTCTATTTTTTTCCCTCGGCCTGTTCCACATTCGATCCCTGCTCGATCCCCCTGCTATCATATTCTTATAGGAGGGGATCTCCCCCCTCTCCACACTTGTCGCCACTAAAATTTCAGTGCCCACTATTTTCTGCTCACTCTCCTTTACTAATGTCTGCGATGTTCTGTCTTAGTCAGTCGTAGGAGGATGCAAGCTCCCTATGTTTGCCCTTGGTCCCCAAGCAGCGTCCTGGGTAGACTAATCTAATCCCCACTATCTCTGAAACCATAGCTCCTCCATTACACACCAAAGTTTGAGACTTTCTTTGTTTCGCTCAACTCTAAAATTCCTCATGAAAAAGAGTTATTTATACAATTTTGAGAACTGATAAAATATCTTAAACTATTCTACAAAAATAGATAATTACAAAATCAAGAATATAAACTGCTAGCTGATTTGGCACTATTTTGGTGTTGAGTTGTTTGATTAATGTTGCTAAAAAAATTGAACATTGTTGAGCTTGTGATCACTGTTCCTGTAAAGCCTGAATGTTGTTTGATCACCCTCTAGTCCAGTAAATCAGTTAATACTTCCCAATGCTTCTTAGTTGGGATAGATATTTTGGTTACCATTCCGTTAATTTCATCCATCTCTATATACGTCATGAAAGTGGGTTTTACTAGAAATATATGCCTAATCTCATCTAAAATGAAGGAGGTTTCCCTGAGTGCAATTATCACTACTCTTGGTGTTGTTACACCTCTTATGTTTGACACTGAAGCTACATTTGTACCTACCTCTGTAAGCTTTCAAACATAATCCCCAATAGGCATCAATTTGTTGTTAATTACAAGCATAGAGGGAAAACCCTTGTTGGTCAAGGATTCAATTCAACTAAAAGAACGTTGAACTACTGTATTCACACTGCTACACTTTTCTTCTAACTGAAGGATGAGGTTCTTTCTGGTGATGATCTTCTTTACTTCCAGAATAGTTGTTGTCATGATATATATCCCTAACTCTGCAAACTCATAGTTATCTTTAGAGCTGAGGAACATGATTATATCGGAAGCAATTTGTGGCATATGCTCAAGTTATTTAGAAGTAGTTTCCACAACTTCCTGAGCTTTCTCTAAGAGATCCTTTTGATCAAGCATTATCTTGACATAGGGTCATATATCCTTAATTGCTTCAGTAATTTCTTCCCATATAATTTCACTTGCCAAACCCAATTTATTTCCAATGTAAGATTCTTTAAGCTCCCTTTGCAATGTTTCAATCTGAGCTTTTTATCTCTGCAACTTAGTTGCATGTGAAGTGTCTGCAACTATTTTCATATGTTGTAATTCCTTGAGTTCATTCTACAACTTCTTGATTTCTCCTATTTGAATAGACAGGTTTGGAACAACTTCAACAAGTTGTTCAACTCCTTCTGCTATACTTGTAGTTGATGTTGTGGTTGAATTAGAAACCTTGGTTACAGGGATCGCTGCAAGGGGTACTATATCCATTGGAGTTTGAACTCTTTTGACAACCTCCTCTTTCTCCTTGATTAGATTCTCCATCTTCTCCTCTATTTATTTTATTTGTAGAGTCTGTTCCATGGTGAGCTTCATCATGTCGGGCTTCTAAGTTTTAGTTTCTTCAATCTCTTTAGACATTGGGTCCTCAGAAGCTGGAAATTTGAGTTGTTTCCTTAATGCTACAACTTCGGGATTTTTCTTTTTAATGAGTTCTTATACAACATTTATGTTGGAGAGATCATATCCCATCTTTAGCATGAGATTTTCCAAATAATTGATCTTGGTGTCCTTTGCCAATGAGGAAATTTTCTCCAACTTAAACTGTGACTATGTGCTGGCCAAGGTAACCTACATATTCGATAAACTCATGGCAATGTTAGTAAAGGTGGAAGAAATCATCTTCCCAGTTTGTTTGTGCATCTCAATTTGATCAATTGGATGCACATCCTTCACATTGCATTGAAAAGAAGTCTAATTCTCATACTGTGTAGCAGTCCTAGGGTGTGGAATTTGGGCTTGCAAGAAAGCCATCTGCATCTCTCCCTTCTCAGAGTCAAAGACTGAAAGAAGTCCAGCTTGCGAGCTAGAAGAATGTTTCCATAATTGGGTATAGGTGTTCAAGCTCAATTCTTCATTCCTCCTTTTAATCTCATTAAAGACATGAAAAATGTAGTCTTCCTTATCCTTCTGAATGCTTCCATTGATCTGAATTACCTATTGTTCCTGAGAAGTAGTGGAATCAGTTGTGACTGTGTAGACTATCCACCAAACTGTGTATAAAGCATAGTCTCCCCAAGTCCATCCAAAGGTTTCTTTTGAGGTTCATTTGTTGCACCAACAATTACAGAGGTCCTAGGTCTCTTTTCCATATGCACAATCCTAAAGCCTTGGCTGGATGCTTCAGTTGTAGGGGATGCTTGTTCTTCCCTTCCCCTTTTAGCCATCTTTTCTTGTGTAAGTGGAGTTGGTACATTGGATGTAGAAATTACCGGCTCTTCAGCCTCTTAGAGGGTGTTCTCTATCCATTCTAACTAATTTTTATATTGCCCTATTTCAAGCTTGGCTGTGTGATGATATGCAGTAAAATTGTTCTCCACCCTGAGTTTAGAAATCACTCCCATTGGGTCATAAGACCAAGTGAAACTGAGACCAAAATTCATCTCCTTTAATAACTTGTCTACTTCCTCTCCTACTGCCCTGGTGTCACAAATGAATGGACCAACTTGGGCTTTTAGCTTGAATTCTGATTTCTTCTATGCAGCCACAAACTGAACTTCATCTGCATTTAACCTTTGCCTAATGTATTCTAGTGCAAAGATTCTGATAGGGAGTTACTTGGGAAGTTTGTAGGGTGGAATCTCACAACTGTAAACTCTGGTTTCTGTATAGTTTTGGTAACAACACCAATACCGTATTGTAGCTTGATCAACCAACTATAATAATTTAGCAATCTCCTCATTGATTCTTGGTACTCGAGTGCTTCTCATAAGATTGACAGCTGGATGAATAAACATTGCTATGAACTGTTTATATGTAAACTCTTCCTTCTCCTTCATTCCTATTGAAGTCCAAAATATCACCGATTGCTGGTTTCCTTCCTCATCTAGCTTCTATAAGTTAAATGGAAATTTGTCTCCCTAAAAATATATGAAAAGGTATATGAATACTGAAGCATACTTGAATACTTCTTCAGTATTAAACTTGACAAATTTCTCATGTATGGCTTCAACTAGGAACTGGCTGAAATCTTACATAACAATGGGTTTAGAATCAATAGAAAATATGTACGAGAAACCAAGGATGGCCTCATTTACATATTGATTAGAGTTATGACCAAGAAGATAGGAAAAAATAGTGGTGATTTTCTTGGTTCTATCAGGGAACATGGATGAGTCATAAGGAGGGTTTATTTTAGGCAGAGGACTATCAATAACTAGAAAAAGTTCAAGAGTCTCGGATCTTTTATTAAAGTCTAGTTTTTGATAGGATTCTACCAAGTTTTCATGGGAAAAAGGATGGCTTGGTGTAGTAGCAGGGGCCTGCGACATTTTTCCAATGGAGTCAAAATTGATTAAATAGAGGATTTCCCTTGCGAGTGAAATGATTTCTCTTTGGCTGGGATCATAAGATTAATGGCATTTTCTCATAAATTCAGGTTCTTTGTGTATCTAAGGGAAAATGTAGTGAGGAATTTGGGAGTCCCATAGTCCTATTTCATCTTTCTAATCAATTTATTGATATTCCATCCAACAATTTAATATAAGTAAAATTGCGATGAAGTCTCAATGATTTTACAATCTCTGTTGGCTAGGGGGGTGTGGTGGAAGTCAACCTATGGATGAATAAGAGGATTTGGGACTTTGGCAATTTCGTTTTCCTTAGGAGGCATTTTTTCAAATAAAATGCAGATTGAAAGTGATGGAAATGGGTCTAAGACTGAGTGATCACAGTAAAAATAGTATAACTGAAAAAGAGGCTAGTGGACTTGGATGTCGACTTTCTTCTGATCAGGACAAATAACTACTTAATTGTCAGATTGTGGTAGAGATGTAAGGAGGCAAACTATTAGTGATCAAATTGGTTACAGAAATGTAATTTGTAACCGTTTTCATGGATGATCAGGAGATCAGGACCAAGTGTCGTAAAATGGTAAAAAATGAAAGTGCTCAAAACTAGCTCAAACCTAAATGAACGGATAGATCTCATCCTCCTGATTCTGGTGCCACAAACGGTTCGAAAAATGGTCGTCGTATGAGAAAGTTATGCGAAACACACAATCGCCCAATGACTCTTAATTTTTGAATTTAAAAAAAAAAATTAAAAAAAAGAATATTCTGTAAAATATTTCTTGGAATATTCCAGGGAATATTCCTTTTGGGCAGCCAATGGTAGAATGCCACATGGCAGGCCCAGAGGCTGCCACGTGGCTCAGGGTGACGTCAGCAAGGGTATGTGCATTTAAAATTTTGGGTCACATTGTGGTTTGAACATGGGACCTCCTAACATACACTACAATGCTTTACCATTACACCACATGGGTCAGTCATGGTATGACTGTGGCAGGAATGTATTATAAACTTTGTTGATGTTTAAGGAGGGGCCCGAAGGGGGCCAACCCCCATTCCATGTGACCCTTGAGCTATAACCTCGGGCCAAACCCTTAACCGCCGGCACAAAATCTGAGGTAAATTGTTGTTCGGTTAAATACGTGGTCACATGCATGAAGTTAGCCAACGTTTATGCCATATTTAGTGGAGCTGTTGGCGGTGGCGCCAAATGTGGCGGGCTTATTTGGCCATAACTAAAGTTAGCTGGAGTTTTTCAAGGGCAACTGGCAGTTGGGAGTAAATGGCCATAACTTTGGCTAGAAAATTCCATTTTGAACGATTTTGTTTTTGATTTTGGGTCTCTTCAACCTTCTGAAGCCATTGGCATAGGCTTTACAGTCATTTGAGGTCATTTTCAGGTGTTTTAGCTTCGTGGAAGTTCCAGGAGCCACTAGAGCCAAATTAGCTTTGGGAGTTGCATTGGGAATTGTGTAGCCAGTGAATGTGGAACGAAGGTCATTCCTGAAGGATTTCAACATTCTAAATCCATTTCTATAGCTATTTTTTCGTGTTGAGGCATTCTACTCTCTATTTAGCTTCAAGGAAGCTTTCATGGCCACTGGGGCCATTTCAGTGCTTGAGCTGTTTGGGGGTTGTGTTCATCCGTTTTTGGTGATTCAAAAGCCTATGCCTACTATTTTCAACCTTCTGAGTCTAATGGAATAGGTTTTAGAACCAATTAAGGTCATCTTCACCTCGAAATTCGCCATGCAAGTTTAAAGGGCCACTAGGGCCAGCTGGGGAAAGTACTGTATAAGGTACAATTTCACTGTTTTAGTGCTTGGGAAAGAGTATGTTTAGCTAATTCCTATCTTCTGATTCTATATTTACAGTCAGATCTATCTTTCGAGACACTCATATTCTTGTATTAGCCTTTGTATCATTTTTAATACAAGAGGACAAGTCTAGTTGGAGAGGCTTGGTCCAGCAAATGTAGCCCAAAAGGGGTGAACTGCTTTATCATTTTGAAGTCTTTATTTTCTCAAGATGATATGCTAAACAAAACTGATATAAAGTGTTAAACAACAAATATACATAACTTGCATTCACACATAATCACCTATTCAGCTGCATAAAGTTATTTGTCTTATTCCGCAAGACATCAAACTTCAAGTATGTGTATGTCAAAGACTTCTAAGTGTTTACTTTGCTATTTCTTTAGGCAGAGCCTATAGAGGGCTGGATAGCCTCTACAACTCATCCTCTCTTTATAGGTGACATGTCTGGTGAATGCCCCTATAGTCTATCTCTGTATAAGAAATAGGAAGTTTTCACCTTTTTAGAGGTCACTGTAAGTGTATAGCTCAAATTTGCAATTATTGGGAATGGATACCTTGCACCCTTAAACAAGTACATTCCATTTTCAGATCAGAGGGTATCAGAACACTGGTTCAGCATTTGTTTGTGCAAAAGGTGTTAAAGCAGTAAGAGATTAACTATTTTATTTGTTGCAAAGGGTTGCTTGAATAAGAAGGGGTTTTTTGTTTAACATTTGGTTAAAGCTTGTCATTTGATTGAAAGCTTTGAGAACTCTTATTTGGAAGTTTCTTTTGTTTAATTTACCATTTCCATAATGCCAACTTCTTCCACAAGTGAAGGTTCTTCCTTCACAAAATTATTCAATGATGACATGAAGAATGAGTTCATTAAGGTGAAGGACATGGTGCATATTCTCATTGAGGATCAAAGAGAAAGTGTTAAGCTTCATGCATAATTGATGGCGATGAAGGATGAGAAGGAAATAATTCTCCAAATACTGCATGACATGGAGAAACAGCTCCTTCAAGCTCAAGAAGCTTTGTCCAAGAAAATGCATGAGGATGAGGTAAATCATTCAAACTTGTCTTCAATTTCCTTAATTGAAAAGTGTGTTGGTTCTTTTGAGAAACATACCAAAGGCATAGGGTCAAAATTAATGTTTAAGATGGGCTATCAAGAAGGCAAAGGTTTGGGCAAGCATGCACAAGACATGGTTGATCCTATTTCAGTTGTGGAGCGACCCAAGAATGTTGGTCTTGGATATGAACAATTTAATGGTGAAGAATTCAAATCCTTGAATGCATGTGATGCAAATTTGAAAAGAACCTTTATCCCAAGCTCTCAAATGAATATATGCCAAAACTGTTTTAAGAATGATTACCATTTTTTAAGCCATCATTGCAGCAAGTAGATGGTAAACATGTCGCTTATGGCGAGCATGCAAATGTAAACAATTTTCAATACAAGCACAGTGATGAAAGTCTGAAAGGGAAAGTTGTCTCCTCTACTAGTTCATTGTCTCTCGAAGACAAAAAGGATGGACATTCTATGTTGTAAATGAGGAAGTTTTGTTGTGCATTTTGTGGTGGATTTAACCATGTTGCTTCAAGATGCTGGTTGAAAAAGAAAGCCCACAAGAAGTAGAAGAGGCAAAGAAAACTTTCTCAGAAAGTGCTTGAAAGTCGCAAATTTTGTCAAAAGAAGGGACATCATGTTTCTCATTGTTGGACCTTGCATCCAACAGGTTGTCCAAAGCACATGCAGCTTGAGGACAAAAACATTGGCGCAGGTGGATCTATGGATTCCATTACCGATGTGGAAGATTCACATGAAGAACTGTTGCTGCAAAAAAAATCGCCATTGAAGTGGCTTGGTAAGAAGTGGATGGACTTCTTGACACAGTAAGACATACTCCTTTTGTACATACAAACTTTGGATGTATGCATGTTTTTTTTTATGTGTTGCAAAAATTTCGCCATGAACGTGAAAGCTAAGTATGAGACTTACTCTATCGCAGCGAAAGTTATATTCATTTCAGCTTTGAAAGTACATGTACATGTGTTCGAGGATATTGTACTTATGATTGTACTGAAGAGAAAGTTGAAAGATAAACTGCATGCATGAGAATGATATGCATGAGCATAGGGATCATGATGATTTCCTTGTATTTTAAACATGTATGTGTGATTAACTTGAAGGGTTGATTACTTTGTTTTTAACCATGCATGTAATGTAATATTGACTTGGAAAAAGTTAATTCGATCTCCAACATTGTAAAGAGGAGAAATGATGAAGTGTTTCATCTTTATAAAAGCCTTCTCCTTTGGGAGGCAACTATTCTTCTAGAGCGGAGGTGCCATGGATGGGCATCATGACAGTTGGCAAGCCCACATGTTCAGAGGAATATTTCAGCACATATATCGGCAAGTTTCATTGCTGGTTCCTGCAATTTTAGATTTGTCTAGCGAAAGAACTTGGTTAGTATTCGACAAGTACTTCACTTATGCAGCGAAAAGTCGCCATGACGACAGTTGGCAAGGCAGGACACTTTGGCATCAGTATGATCTTTTGGCTGAACATAAGAGTATATTTGTGTTCCTCAAGTGTTGTACAGTTCAGTTCAGAGATTTAGTGAGCTTTTGGGGACCAAAAGCCTTCTCATTTGGGAGGTGTGATCAAGAGCTCAGGACCAAGTGTCATAAAATGGTCAAAAATGAAAGTGCTCAGAACTAGATTGAACTTGAATTACTGGATATATCTTGTCCTCCTAATTCTGGCGCCGCAAACGGTTCGAAAAACGGTCCTCGTATGAGAAATTTATGCCAAAAACAAAATCGCCAAATGACCCTTAAATTTTGAATTTAAAAAAAAAAATTAAAAAAAAAAAAGAATATTCCATAGAATATTCCTTGGAATATTCCAGGGAATATTCCTTTTGGGCAGCCAATGGTAGAATGCCACATGGCAAGCCCGAAGGCCGCCACGTGGCCCAGGGTGACGTCAGTAAGGGTATGTGCGTTTAAAATTTTGGGTCACATTATGGTGTGAACACAAGACCTCCTAACATACATTACAACGCTTTACCATTACACCACACGGGCCAGTCATGGTATGAGTGCGGCGGGAACATATTATAAACTTTGTTGCCGTTTAAGGCAGGGCCCGAAGGGGGTCAGCCCCCATTCCATGTGACCCTCGCGCTATAACCTCGGGCCAAACCCTTAACCGTCGGCACAAAATCCGAGGTAAATTGTTGTTCAGTTAAATATGTGGTCACATGCATGAAGTTATTCAGTGGTTATGCCATATTTATCAGAGCTATTGGCAGTGGCGCCAAATGTGGCGGGCTTATTTGGCCGTAACTAAATTTAGATGGAGTTTTTCAAGGGCAACTGGCAGTTGAGAGTAAATGGCCATAACTTTGGCTAGGAGAGTCCGTTTTGGATGAATTTTTATTTTATTTTGGGTCTCTTCGTCCTTCTGAAGCCACTAGCATAGGTTTCATAACCATCTGAGGTCGTTTGTAGGTGTTTTAGCTTCATGGAAGTTCCAAGAGCCATTAGAGCCAAATCAATTTGGGAGCTGCATTGGGAATTGTGCAGCCAGTGAATATGA
>APFE030251514.1:0-11463 GCA_000404065.3 Pinus taeda
TGTACTAGCCTCTACGACAGCAATCTCTTCTGCTGCCACTTACCTCACCAAGCCCTCCTCACTCAGTCTTTTGGTAAGTACTGGTTCACTGCCTCTGGAACCTTTCGAGCACTCTCTCTGCTCTCTTCAGGCTATTTCTTCAACTCACCTTCTTCTTCAGGACACTACAATTGTCCTCCTTATTTAGCCTTTAGCTGAATGCCAGGTTCAATGCCATCACCTTCTCTGTAACCATAAACCTCAATCATAAATTTCAAATCAGAAAATCATCTCACTTGCCAGATCTCATCCTTCATTCGCCTCTATAATCTCCTTCACTGTAATCCTGTACACTTTCAATTATGTATGCTGCATATCAGATTTAAAACTCTGATCTTCCTTTCATCATTCATCATACAGTCAAAAATATATTTCAGTTCTCAAAATAAATATTTCAACACAACATTTGGCTCTGATACCAAAAATTGATGCAGGCAGAGCCTGCAATACCCAGGATTTCCATTTTTATGCCCATGCATATAAAAAACTATTTTCTCGTCACACAAGGTTCTTCATTTACATTCCCAATGTTTCAACACCCAAGTCCCTCTGCGCCTAACTTAACATCTTGAGATCATCGATTCTGCTTTTGAACATTTGAACCAGCGTAAAAATGCACAACCAATCAACAGGCAAATACTCACCTTCCTCGCCTTGCGCTCTCAACAAAATGTATTTGCAGCTTACTCAAATCAGTTCAAGAATAAACACCCACCAAACATCTTGAATCCACATTCATAGAACTCAATACAGTCATGCTCACATCTTTCCAAGCAGCGTGTGAATTAATTCAAATAAGGGTAAATAAAGATTATGTAGCGTACAATAAAACACAGAGATGTTTAGATATATAATAAACAAACCCAATTCGTTGACTGGTTGAACGCCCAACAATCCACAAGCACTAATTGCAAATCTATATTCCCTTTGGCATCGATCCTTATAATAAAATTAATCACAGCCAGCACGCAAAGAGACCAAACCTGTATTGATTATCACAACAAACTTCAAACAACTATCTCAGAAAAACCGATGACTATATATACCGGACACAACGCCCATACCATCTGATGCAGCCCAGGCCTTTCCAAGGCCACTTCTACCAGGATCCTCTACAACTATGTACATAAAATATGCACCTCAACACGCTCCAGGTGTACACGTAAAAAATAGAGTCCATGCTTGGCATATTCCATAAGCAATTTCCTAGTGTATAGACAGTATTCAATCAAGGAGTGCGCCTTACCTTCTTATGGGCCAGAGTTCAATTGTCAATAACAAAATAACGCTTGCGCTTCAAGGCAAAATCGAGGTGTATATATATGGAGATTAACTGAACAACAACTATCATGATACCTGCGCCTTGTGATCGCTAATTATACTGCCAGCAACTCATAATCGATGCACGGACAACGATCAATTGCAACATAATAAATAGGCTATCATACATATACATCCACGCCTTTTATTTCTGTAACACCTGGCTATATATATATATCAATCTCCGGCGCTCCCAATCGGAATGGTTATGCTTAACTTTGATGCGTTCACTTCAAATTTTAATGTTGCTGCGGGTTATATACTGGCCCTTACACAGGCTCGTATGGATACATGCGCAGACTTACCACTGTCTCGCATACATACCTCCGTCCCTATACCAATTTCGGTCCACCTCTGCACGGTTCTGGCGTTCTATATATATACTGCAACTGATGTCGAACCGTTCCTTTAATTCTAGAACGACATCAGATATGTATTACAAATTAAATTCAATCGTTCTCGCCTTACAGAGCTTTACACTAATAGATGATAGGCATTTGAGCACCGAAACGTAGCCGGCTATTAAACATGCGCAGATAATATAACATGCACACAACGGTGAGCAGGGGATTCAAGTTTCAGGCGCCGATAGTCTTAAACAATTTACCATTATAACTGTGCTTCTCTCATAACATAACACTGTTAATATTAACATCACCAGCATTACATGCATACGACGGCCAACAAAGATTCAATACAGAACATATGTCGATATCCAAATATGGGACATAACAAGTTCGCACTAAAAACCATTCAATACATCAGCAGTCACTTATATAGCACCGAATTCTGCCATCATGTACAGAGCCCTACCTTAGCATTTGTTAACCACCAACATATCCATACAATTCGACTTCCACATAAACATATTCACATTAAACAGACAATTACAAGAGCTTTCCACTCATGGCCAGATATACAACCGATGGCCCTTTTACAAACTGCCCGAAGGCTGAGAACACTTCCTTACTTCTCACACTCACTCTCCTACCCTGAACTCTCAATCTCACTAATCTATATCAATTGAATTGAACCAATTTTGGTTCATATCCCTTCAATTCCTCAACAAACCCCTAAATCTCTCAACATCCCTAAAGGATAGATTTTTATCCCTAAAACTAAGAAACTAATTCTAACTTAAGCTCATAATTAATTCTCAAATATCGCAAGTCTAATTTCTCTCATGTTTTCCAATTATTTGGAAACATTACAAATCCTCTCAAAATCTCATAAATATTTACATAATATTAATAATTTCTCAAAATCATGAAACCCCTAGATTTAAATAAAATACAAAGTATTTTTCGGAGATGATGCTCTTGCATCAAGACTGCTCTGATACCACTTGATATAGGTTCAAGTATAATGAAGGACCCTTCCAAGACCTTTTACTTTCGTGACGTGTTAAATTGCATTTTAAAAGAACATTAATGAATACATTTGCATGCGAAAAAGAAGAGGAACATAACAATCATCAGCACATGAAAACATAAGCGTTGATAACGGAGTTCGTCCAGGAGGGACTACGTGTTCGGGCCCTAGTGTCAAGATGGTGTAGGCCACTACATTAAGTTCTATCAATAATGGTGATGTACAAAGAGGTGATGTCTCGATCATACAAGGAAAAATTCCCTCACGCACGAGTGGCTCTAAGAGATATTCGACTACTGGAATTCTCAATCAAAAGACTCCTATCAGTATGACACAAAAAGATGCATGGTGAGCATCCCACCAACATGGCACAAAAGGGATCTCAAAAAAAAACATGCATGATGCCAACAAGAGTATCCCACAACATACAACAAGGGATCTCAAATCATAACATGATGAGTTATGACAACAAGTATGTCACATAAAATATTCTGCATCAAATCAGGAAAGGAATCATGACAACATGTAATAAACAAGATCGTGCATCAACATCAATCAAGGATCTGTGCAACATAAGGCATAAAGAAGAAGTACATGAACTTTGCATATACCTCACAATTAAGGGCCATCTGAAGAAGTGGTTGTCACACTGCTGAAGCTGATCAGACCATTGATCTCAAGGCATCAATCATATGAAGATGGCTGCTCGCACAAGAATGTGGACATCTGCACTGGCACTTAGAAAAATGACTAGAGGAAGAAATGAGAGAATGACAAATCTGAGTGTACCATCAGATTTGTGGCATCGAGTAGTGCTGAATCGATAATCCAAAATCTGAATTCTAAGAAGTTGAGAATTCTAGGCTCAAGGAATATTTTAGATTCCCCTGGGATTCCTCAAAGATTTTGTTCCATGGATGGACTGGAAATTTTCATCTTAGATGGCGAATCTGATCTCGCCATTGCGATCCCTGTGGAAAACCATGAAAAACAAGTATAAACTTGACTATATTCTGACATGGAAAAATTTTACCTCCTTGGGGAAATTTCAAGGCTCATGGTTCCGCTCCCCATTTTTGCTGAAACCATGGTTCCACGTGCATTCTAGAAATGACCAAAAAATTTAGAACTCTGATGGAGAAATGAACAACTCCATTGCATTCATGGCGACGAGAGGTGTAAAAACCATATAAAATTTTTCAAATTCTAACAAAGTGAAAATTTTGTCCCCCTGCAAAATTCATAGTTCCTGCATTAAAATATTAATTAACTGTCTCGAAATCCATGCTCGCCTTCTGCCTCCTCGAACTCCATGCATGGTAAAAAATACTGAGTTTATATAAAAAATTATCAGCGGAGTTACCAACGTGATTCGGTTGGCGCATTGGTAAAATGGGAAAATGGTTGAGGAGGGGTCAGGGGATCAAATCCCACCCCTCTCATTTTAGTTATATTATAACCAAAATGTATTTGAAATGGGGGTCGGGTCTGCATTAGGCGTCCTGCCCCCAAACTCCTCGTGTTGTTGCATATCGGCGTATTAAATATCAGCGATCAACCTTCAAAATCGGCGTTGGCCCGTGCCTGCCCCGAATAATGCATCATTTTGTTATTTATATATGCGATGGAGGAGGGTTCGATGGGGTTATGGCCACCAACCCTGAGGGTTCGAAGCGAACACTGAACAAGTCAACCTCTAGACTCGGTCACGCAAATATGACAAGCCCCACACAAAGCCAATGATTAACTCCAAACCCAAAGTTTTTACTGAGCCTTTGTCACCACCAGATGGTACTTTACAAATCCCCCTACCTATGGTAGAGGTCCCCCCCAAGATCCCTAAAGGTACATTACATTGAAATCCTCCTTATTCTAAAGTGGCTCATACTTATAGCATAGTAGTTGACTAAGTGCAATCTCTTATTTCCATGTTAATGCTAGAATTCCTATAGATGTGCCCATCCCAGTGGAAAGCTCTCCTATTTGCTTTGCGCACTGTGGATCCCTCTGACGATCATATGATTGTCTTTGATGTTGAAAAAGTGGAACATTCCCCCCTTTATTCATTTGTTTCCTTTCAAATACCAGTCTCCATTAAAAATGCCACTATCCAATGGTGTATCATTTATGAATTCGCCTCCACCTGTGTGATGTCCACTAGTTTTTGGAAGAAACTTGGTTCCCCTTACCTATCCCCATCCACTATCACTCTCCATGCTTGGGATGGTCACCCCTCACATCTCCTCAGTTTACATCACAACTTTCCCATTACTGTTGTTGGCAAGACTATATTGATTGATATCAAAGTCATTGATGCCCCATTATATTATAACATCTTGTTGGGTCGTAGTTACACCTATGCCATGTATGTTGTTGCATCCATTGTCTTTTGCAAGATGTGCTTTCCTCACAACAGAAAAATCGTCACTATTGACCAGTTGACTTACTATGACCCTCAATATCAATCATCTCCTCGGACCATTATCTCATCGATGACTGGTAATAAGACTATCACTTCCTTAACCGATGTTTCTCCTGTAGTCTACAAAGATTCTATGATGCTTGGGGCTTATTATGCCCCACTGCATACTCCTTATGAGCCTAGCTCTTCAAGTGTTTGCATGCTTCAAGCATTACAAGCCATAGGCAAGCGGTTTGGTATGCCTTCTCAACAACCAACTCCTCTGCAACCTCTTGCTCCAGAATCAACTCAGCCTTCAAGTACAATTAATGCTAGCCAATTTCCTTCCGTTGGTATCTCTCCCAGTCCTTTTCGACCAAGAACCATTCCCCTAGATCTTAAGCATCCCAAAGTTGTTCCCCTAGGTCATTACCCTTTTGGTCATATGCCTTTCTTATTCCTGCCACCAAGAATATTTTCTACACTTGTAATGGCTACATTGAGTATTCCGAACATCACCTTAGGTATCCCTATCTGGTACATTAATCCTCCCGCAAATACTCTTGTCGACCATCTCAAACCTTATACAGCTTTGATTCTAGTTCAACCCATTGTAACCATCCATTCCTTTTCTTTAACTCCTTAGTGACCTCAACAGGCCACCACTCATGTTCCGAAATTATCTGGTGAAGGGGGAAAATCCCATAAAAAGGGAACCAAAGATAAAGCAGTCCAAGTAAATCCCACTCTCCCTAAACCACCCAAGCCTTCTCCTCCATGCACTTTGTCTGATGTTGTTGGGCATGCCACTAATAATCATCCTAAGCTCGCTCATGTCAAGAATGTTTTCTTTGATGCCTTTCCTGACTCTAACATTCCTGAGGTCCATGTATCCTTACCCAAGTCAACTAAGAAAAAAAAATCCTTATGCACAAATCACCCTTGTGCTTTGTGTGAACACTATGGACAATGTTACCATCACTATCCTCATCTCAAATATTTTCGTGATACACTTCAAGTACTTCGTGAGTTAGATGTTGCTCATAGTGATTCCACTTCTCCTCTACTTGTAGGTTCTAGCCCCAGTGCTTTTCCATAACATGAGGTTTCCCAACCCACCATTATGATTCCCCCTCCTAATGTCAAGATGAATGATATTTCTGCTCCTATTCTCTACCTATCATCATCCATGGGATCTATATATTTGGACCCTTTAGGAGTTTCCCATTGTTCTTCTTTCAAACCTACTTCAAAAGACACTTCAATTTCAACATCGGTAGATGTCATATCTACTAGTCATCCCCCCAAATATTTTGACCATGCGCATGTGAACCTTATCTTCCATGATGATGATTGGTTACATCACCCGTTATTTTGAACCAAGGAATTCGAACCACATCCACCTTGTTTCCATTATATTAACACAAAATGTTTGGGTAAGGGGGAATCCATTTTTGGGAGTCAAGGAGAAGCAATTCTCCCCAACCTCCTACTTCATTTGGTAGTGTCGATTCTAGTCCCATCATTCTTCCCCACCTTGAAGAACCTCTAGAGTCCCATATCACTCCAAATCACCCTGGAGATGATCTAATGAATAATTCCTCCATCTTACATCAACAACCCAATCCCTTAGACATTGTTGTTGGTCAACCACCGTGTCATATGCATTAGTGTATTATATCCGAAGCCACTCTTTGGTATAGTGACACCATGTATGTGAACCCAAAAATTTAGTCCGTTTTACATATATGCCATGCCAAGAGAGATTGGTAATCCACCATATCCTTTCTCATCCTGCACCCATCATACATTCTTCCCACAAGAAGACATCCATAAACAACAAATGGTGAACCACATCATCAAAATGTGTTTAGAGTCTACTATTATAAATACATTTGACATGTCCATAGAATGCTACATCCATCCATACAAAAATGGGGGGAACCCATGCCCTTACATCTCCTCCTCATCCTCTAGAGGATCTTATGCCTGAAAGATTGAATGCTTGAGTCACTTATTCAAGAACCTGGAACACAATGCCACTTCACAAACTCATCTAGCTAGGGTCATCATTCCCACCTTGGCATACCTGATAAGTCCCCTCCAACATCAATGTTGGTGGGTAATATATCATCCCTGAGGGCATGATGGTACCCCTGGTCACGTCCTCACTTGATTAACATAAGTCTCAACCTAGACCCCAACGATATAGGTATGGTTGATTATCCTTTCATTCCTTAGATAGTTTGTCCTACTAGCCTCTCCAACAAGCCATATACACATTACATATCAGAGATGATTCATATCATACATTGAAACATTGTTATATGTGATGTCACACTTACCACTCAATCCCCATGTTTGACTTGGTGGGTAGGAATGATCCTAAACCTTCTCTAGTAGTTCATTACTGTATACATTTCTTCCCTTGATTCTTCACTAGGAACCATCCTTCCAAGAAGAATTAAGGCCATTTTTAGACAAGTAAGGCCACCTACCTGAAAGTATAATATTTTAATTTTAACGATCTATTTATCTGCTACGAGCTCATCAATATTTAGGTCATTCTACTCCGCTCCGAAATTCTCCAACAACTCACTATGCAAATGAATTAGATTTTGGGGCAAGAATGATGGGTGTGCATTATATTATTTCCATGACTATCCCTATGCATCGGGTGCAGCGGGGAGGGGGTAATAAGGGGGTGGAAACCCTCTTGCACAAGGTCCGGGGCAGCACCCCAGGTAAAAAAAAATGGACCCTATATTAGGTGGTTGGACCTACCTATGGTTTGTGCATAGGTTTTGCACATGGTTTTGGGCATGATGATTTTCTTCCCATGGTATCTTGTAGGTCCGGTCAAGGGAACTATGGTTATGTTCTAATATAGGGTCAATTGATTAAGGTTTATGAATACTTCAACATGTATATATATGTGTTGTAGCATTGAAAGGAATATAATGAAAAATAAATCTGGTAGTCCTAGTTTTGGGATCCAGGGAAAATCTTTGTGTATTTGTTTTTTGTTTCTCACCATTTTATATTTTGTATTATTTTAAGAATTATTTTGCGGGTAATTTCTATGTAGGGTTAAAACCTACAAAGAAACCCTTTTATAGGAAAAACCCTAGTTTTTACGTTGCCCATTGCAACCAAACCATAACACAGTTTAACGAACCATCAATGCCATTGGAATTCTCTCACCAAGCTCTATAACAAGTCTCTTTTTGTTTTAGGTAATTTGAAACTTCATCAGGAAGCCATTTTTTCCAAGAAGTCTCACTTTGCCCCCTATTAAAATTGAATTTCTTCATATGAGCCTCATGTACTCTGGTACCACTTTACCTTTGCATTTGTCAGCTCACGTGTTGATTTTCATCATGAGTAACCATTATTTACTCTTGTTTTTATGGTCCCCTTGGGCCTCCCCAATGTGGCAGCATCATCAAGTCACGCTTGTTCAGGGCATTAAAGATGAGTTACCCTTACATCCATGGATTCTGTTTTGAGCCCCATTGAGTCTAGTTATAGTATTTCATCCATATTTGTGGCGTATTCAGCCCATTTCTCTCATATTTGGCCTCCATCTATACTGATCTATCTTTGAAAATCCTTCGTCCGAGTAATTGACCATCCCCTCTGGAATCGAGTCATTCGTTGTTAGTTCAACCATGCATATTATGCTCTAAGAAGGGAAGTCATAAGTCCACCACTCATATTTTCCTTCACCTATCATCCCTGTTGTCAGTCCATCAATCACATTACTATGATCCTCATGTCTTTGTTGAGGAATCCTCATTGCCTCAACTCTAGAAGGCCCTTTCTATCGAATTCAACACATTTATTCCAGGAGAGTGGTTTAGAGGGAAGTGTACCTTGTTTCCATCCTTCATAATTTTTTAGAGCCTCAAATCAAGCAAATGGAATCACCATTTCCCTTTAACTTGGTTTTTTCGCACATGCTCGACTCTAGCTCATTATCACACAATTGAGAATCATACACTTGATGATTTGATGATCCCACAGATTATCCCAACATTTCCTGATATTTGTGAGATGTTTCATATCTCATGAGAGGATGTCCCTTCAGGTATCCCCCCACATGCCCATATGTCAGTAGCTCATGATCTAGCTTCAGATGTGGTTTTGTAGATTTGACTGGTTCATTTTTCACTGTTTGCAGTGCCCACAACATCCATCTCTCCGTCAAATACTCCACTCATATCTCCATATCCTTTTCTTGTTCAGTTGAGCTTCTTTGGTTGTGATTCCCCTCGCCGTGTCAACCTGAGGGCAATTATGTCTCACATACTCAAATGTTATTGTATTCAGTCTTGGCTTATGTTTTTCCATCCACATTATGTATATGTGATTCATTGTATCATTATATGATTTTTTGGCTCATTGATGCTAGCATGTCATGTATCATGTGCTTTGTTTCTCAAACCCACATTGTTTGGTGCACCATTACTATTTGTACTCAGTTATCTCGGCGGGTATGGGGATGTCTCCCCAGCCTCATTTGAGATCATGTACTCCAGAATAAAAGGAGAGTTATATGAGTTTGGTAGGTCTCGCCCCCTCCATTATCAATCCTTCCTTGTATTTCTTCAGCTCTATTTTTCTCTCTCTTTGACTCCCCTTCAATGTCTTATGAAAGTGGAACCTACAACGTATTTCGATCAGACATTTTTTTCCTGAAACTCTTGCATTGGGGGGGAATCTATTATCACCTAAAAATGATCACCTAGCCATTTCTTACTAGGTGGATCAAAATACACCATGTAGGGTTAATTTTACCATAGCAAATTCTCTTTCACCATAGGACATAATTTAGTAAATAATTTTTATTAAATAATTTTTGATTAAAATTCAAAAACCCCATGAGAATAATTGAATAAATCATTATTTATTTATTTTTCTCTAGAAATAATTATTTCTTAGCATCTTTGACTTAATCACCTTGGAATAATTAAATAAATCAATATTTGTTTATTATTATTTTTGAATAATTTTTAAACTATTATGTAATAATTATTTCAAATTCACACTTTTCTTAATTCTCACAAAGTGATTAATAAATCATTTTATTTGTTAATTACTTCAACCATTTTCTAAATTAAGATATTTGACCATTTTGAATAACTTTTCCCTCTCCAAAAAATATAATAAAGTATTCCTAACGACTAGATTTTGTCAATAATATTTTATTATTTTCCATTTCCTATTTTAGCTCAATACTTTGTTATAAATAAGAGGGTTTTTCATTAATTCTTCACCATGATCATTATCATCATCCCTATTATCATCTCACAACATTTGAGATCCCACTTGAGTTCCATCTTGCTTTTGGGTTTAAGGCACATTTGAGAGAGAAGAACAAGATTGTTGAAGCACAAGGACATCAAAAAGACCCATCCCATGGAGGGGGATCTACAGACCCATATTGTAAATATTCCTCACCAGGTATTTTAATAAATTTATAATTCATTTAAAGTCTTCTATTGGGTTATTGCACTATTCTTTACTGCTGCTAAATATCTTAGGCTTGCGTCAAATATTTTCTTATAGAGTTTTATCATTTTTCGTGTAGATCTAAAGCATAAAAGCAACCACATTCTATTGTTAGGGTCACTAGTCACCAGTGACTTAAGTGAAGTATTTTTGGTACGCATAATAACAATTTTCATACTAACAAGAACCTTTCCATGCTTGTGACCAAGGTGGATTTTGTTGGCATTATGGTTCTGGTATAATTTCAGATGTTGTACTTGATGGCAAACACCCATGGCATGGCTCTCATTTTGATGAAAATAAAGAAGTACGCAGAACAGTTCAGGAGGTGTGTACCCGCAGGTATGCCGTGCAGGGACCGCGTCCAAATACGCGGGTCACCCATTCATGGGGTGCGTACCCCAGTGCACACATTCCAAGGCAGTTAAGCGCTCACACGTGGGGTTTCTCAGTGGTATTTAGCCAACAGTATTGGGTTATCATGGTTTTGGCCTGCGGTATTGATTATTTTATTATTATTATTGAGCCCCATGATCCTTGATTTGAGGAAGAGCTAGCCTATATAAAGCAAAGGAGATCATTTGGCTTTGGTATCTTTAATGTCTTTGAATATCTTAAGATCTGATCTATTGGGTTCTCGGTTCTTAAAAGATTGATTTATAAAGGAGAAGTCAGAAGCGAATTGGCGAAGGGTGATCTCTTGAGCACAAGTTCAGATCTGAGCATCTGAGGTTATTTCAACCCTAGTCCAAGGTACGCAGAGGCGCCGAAGGTTCAGTGCGTGGGTACGCAGAGGCGCCAAAGGTTCAGTGCGGGGG
>APFE030251515.1:0-10153 GCA_000404065.3 Pinus taeda
ATATATATATATATGTTAAATTTTATAAAGTATATCATTAGACTTTATAATATGAATTTATAAAACAGATCATTAAAACTTTATAACATATATAAAGAAATGTTATAAAATATATCACTTAAATTTTGTAAAATATATAATGTAAATGTTATAAAATATGTTAATTAAACTTTATGACATTTATAATGTAAAATTATAAAAGGGTACCAGCGAACTTTATAACGTAGCTGTCCAAACCAACTGAATACTTATTACAGAGCGCAGAGGAGGGTTGGAAAATATCTGAGAGCCATCAATGCGTGGGAGGCGGTGGCTGCAAGTGGGAGGGCGGCCACCGCCAGGCCGGTAAATAAATAGCAGAGGCCTGAACCGAGAGAAGGGGGGGAAAAGAAAATAAGAAGAGAGGAGCAGAAATTCACCAGGAGAAAACCAGGAGGAAGTTAATGACCCATTGGAAGAGCTTTAAATTGTTTGAGGTTCTGGGCACGGAGGGACAGAGAGCTTCTGTTGTGAAGTTTTCTGGATTGAGCAGCTAGGTTTGCTCAATCTAGTTGGGTGGTATTGGTCTCCCGGAGACTGGATCAAAACAGCTACGACAACACCAGCAGAATCAGTAGCACCAGCAGAATCAGCCGCAGTTGAGGTAAGTACAAATTTAAATTCTTCAGGCTTTCTGTACTTCAGATTCTAGTTACTATTTTTGGTCACTACATATGGTATCAGAGCCCTTAATCCTGCGACCTCTGGTTTATGGTTTGTCGTTTACCAGTTTTCTGTTGCTGTGGTTCGTGAATTCTGTGTCTTCCTCTTGCCCTTATGATCCTTACCTTTCAAAGCAGAGGCAAATTGCCCAAGATATTCAAGTACTGAACGTTGGGGTTGATAGACGAATCAGTCCTAGCTTATCCCATGCATCCCAGAACTTCTATCCCTCTCATCGGGTGTAGTGGTATCATAGTACCCTCCCATGGCACTGACGAGAGTTCGATTCCCTGGATGCGCATTGTATGTTCGTCAGCATTATTATTTGATTATCATCTGTAATAGTGAGAAATAAATTATGAACCGTATTTCATTACAACCGTTTCGTGGTGAAAGGCCCCAGTTCGAATTTGTGCACAGACGTTCAATCGAATAAATATGATGTTCTGTATACAGTTCTAACTACCCTATCGTCGTCCAAGACCAACAAAAATTACAGCCGGCCTGGCCTTGGGCCGAGCATCGGCCTGTGTGCCTGTATATATGTTTCGATTAATTTTCTTGTTATTTCGTTTTCACGGCATTCGTTGCCATTACCATCCGAAAGTGCGTCAATTGCTGGTTGAAATCTATTTCCATACAGTCATATTAAATGCTTTTGTAATTGCCAATGGGTGGTTGTGAGTTCAATTCCCGTAAAACGTTATCTGCGTTTGCAGTGTCGACCAGCCGTCATAAGTTTCCGTTCCCAGCGTGTCATATAATATGACTTTGCAAACTGGCCGCACCAGCAGAATGACGTCGAGTCTCATAAAGCCAAAATCCACCATTGCAATGCGTTAATTGGTGGTCGTAAGTTTGATTCTGTCGATTCCTGTAGAGTCAAAATATAAACTTTGCAGTCGGTTAATTCGAAGTTATGAGTTCAATTCCCATAGGGTCATAATACACCTGTGCAGTTTGTTAATTGTCAGGTCTTGAGTTCGATTGTCATATAGGGTCATGTAACAAATGCTAGCTTGTGGTCATGAGTGCTGACGGAAACAAAACAAAACAAAAAAAATATTGCAAAGCAGAAAGAGCCATAAAGAAAAAAAAATATACTTGCGTCTCTCTTGAAAATTCGCTCTTGATTCACAACCATACGAGCTTCATAGTTATCTACACAGTTTAACGCCGAATCAACTCCGCCTTTTGTTTGCTTCCAGCACTCCCAACAACATAACACCCATGCAACTTTGCGAACTGTCCAACAAGCTGTCCAACTGCTCCAGAAGCTGCAGAAACGAAAACCTTTTCACCCGCTTTAGGAGATCCCAACTCATAAAAGCCAAAATACGCTGTGAATCCAGGAAATCCTAGAACTCCCAAATAATATGAGATAGGTAGATCTGTATCTCTGATCTTCTGCAAGCTATTGGCCCCAGGTATTATGCTGTATTCTTCCCATCCAGTATAACCCATTACCAAATCATCTTCTTTAAAATCAGGATGATTTGAAATAACAACCTTGGAAACACCACGGCTAGTTATCACCGATCCAGGCGTTAAATTATCTGTAAAAAAAAAAGCCCTGTTTCTCATGCGGAGCCGCGTGTAAGGATCACACGATAAATACAAATTCTTTACAAGTACATCTTGTGATCCATCTTTCAGTTGCAAAGAAAACAGGCTTCAAAAGTCATCTGTTAAAATTAATCTTGTCAATATAGAATACACTATGTTGAAAGGGCAGAGCATATATAGAGATGCAAATTTAAAAATGTTAGAGTAGGTTATGTTTATTCACTCAATAATCTGCAATTCAACCATTCCACCTGCCAAGGTTTCAAGGACCTGAAAATTCTGGCACCTTTCTCATTGCATATTATTCTGCATACAACCCCTTTTGCAAGGTCCAGAGGCAATATGTGGCCACCTTTCTCAACACGGGTAATAAAACCAACCAAAGCCATAGAAAGTTCAATTCCTATGATATTATGAAACTGAAACTTTTATTACCACTTCTTACCACTTGTTATTCCCAAACAACTTGTTTTCATGGTCATGATTTGCTATAAAGCAAACTTTCTCAAACAAAAAAAAACTAATTCTCAGTGCAACTGTGGTAGGAGAAGCATGCCAGGCTCCTAAACAACTGAACGTATACCACGAAAGAACCTCCTTCAGACAGCACAATATGTTACAGTACTCAAGGATATTCGTCTTCAGCACTAGTTAATAAATCAGTTGTCCAAATTTGTTAGTCTAATTAGTGAAAGAGTGGGAGTTGTGGATCAAGTTTAGTCAAACTAATTATGTCAAACAGCTTATCAGTCTAATTAATTCAAAAGTGGGAAATAAGGACTTCAAACCTTAGAAAGACATGTTTGGGATATCTGTTGTGGATAGCTGGTGGTAAACTACTTCCTGGCCAAGTGTAGTCTCCATACTTCTCTCGAGGGCCGCTTGGTCTGAGTTGGTTCTCATATTTCCATATTTTTTTCAGGAAACTTTCCTTGTCCCTTTTTGTACGGTCATAGGTCACTTTAGATCGGCATAAAAGTTGGTATGAAATGTCTCACGTTGTTATTAATGCTTGCTAACTTAGTTTCAGCGATTGACCTTACAACAAAAATTTGCTAATATTGTCAACGAGCATTGCAATTGTGAAGGTACCTAAATGCACTCTTTTAGCCTCAAGCTAACCTCTCTGGTCATTATGTTGTACTTCCTATGTATATATATATATACATAGAATTTCGGCTAAAAGTTCATGCTAATATGAAACCAGAACAACCCTTCATTTATATACGTATATTATAGGTTTAACCCATATCTAAGTAAAATACTCCAAATATAATCATGTATGCCCTTCTTGAGGTGTGGCAGCTATGTTGCCGATAATTCCCATATCAAGGCATTTTAACATCGGCATTTTGACAATGTTATTTAGTAGCAAACTTTAGATGTCTTACCTTAGGAGCTAATAGCCAGTCACTTCTACATTTTCATATTAGGATAGAATACCCTGCATTAGGACAAGGAGGTCGCGAGACCATCCTCCTTGACCTCGGTACCAGTAAGATCCGCCTAGCAGGTAAAAATAGCAAAACTATACCCGTTTATAAATGTGAAGTTGCAAAGAAAATTGTGTGTTAAAAATTCGGTTACCCACCTCATTTTTTATATAAAATTTTATATTTTTTTCAGGGACCATTACCATGGTAAGGACGTATGAGCGACGACGACGTGACCAGGCAACATCATCACCATTAATGCCGCCACCGTCGCCATCACCATCCCCATCACCTTCGTCAACACCAAGACAACCGTCAACATCAAACGCTCCAACGCCAGAGTTGACTGTGATAATGAACTCTTTGGAAGCCTTATTGGAGACATTAAAGGAGTCAGCTAAGGCTAAAAACAAAGAGGAATTTCAGCATGTAGCCACCAGTTCAGCGGAACCACATAATTTGGAGCCCAGAGGATCGAGAGAAGACATCTCTAGAGAGCTTCAGAAAATTAGACTCCCAGAATTTTCGGGAGGTCGAGCTGGTGAACGCGCTGAGGCATGGTTGGAAGGGATGAACCGGTGCTTTAGGTTAAGAGAATATTCGCCTTCAGCAAAAACAAAAATTGCCGTGTTTCAACTAAAGGAAAGTGCCTTGATTTGGTGGGGAAACCTGGAAAAGCAGCTACACCTTACATCAGATAATGTTCCCTGGGATCTGTTTGAGGAAAGGTTCCGCGCGAAGTATTTACCTCCATACTTTCAACAACAGCAAGTCAGAGCCTTTCATACACTAATCCAGGGAAGTAAAACGGTGGAAGAGTACGAAATAAGGTTTATGGAGCTGGTAAAATACATTCACTACTTGGACTCTGATGAACGTCAAGCTGAACGCTTCATATTTGGGTTAAATCCTCGCATCAGAGCCTTGGTAAGTATGTGGAAACCGTCATCTGTAGCCGAGGCAGTCGAATGCGGCCGTTATGCAGAAGAGCACCTTGGAATCAAAAGGGATATAGGGCCAGCAGGGCCCTTACAATCAGGACTTCCAGGGAAGGCTCCCCGGAACTTCTTCAAAGGAGGTAGCTCGAGGCCACCTTACAGTAACAGGTTTACCCCAAATATGGGGACAAGAGTTCCCATGGCTGTAAACACTATAGTTGCGGAATCGTCCAACACCAGACCATGGGCATCGCGAGGGACTACCGGTAGAGGAAGGAGTGCGAGAGGAATCAACATGGGAGGACGTGGCTCGTTCTCTAGAAATTCACACCTTGATTCAAGAGGATCAGCGCAGCTCAATTGTTGGGGATGTGGGGGGCCGCATTTCCAGCGTAACTGCCCAGAAGCGTCATCAGATATATTGCAAAGGGCTGGGAAGGAGCCGATATCAGCCAATCGAAGTAATCATAGAATTCATGCAGTAGTCAACCACGACCAAGCAGCCCATCAATCCACTGTAGTGGAATCTTCAGGTATTATCAATGGTGTAAAACTCAAAATTTTATTTGATACTGGTGCCACAGATAGTTTCATTTCGTCATATGCATTAAACAAATGTGGGTTGGCAACTCGTAGACAAAATGATTTCCACCAAGTGGAAATGGCCTCAGGAGAACTCCAAACCGTGGGCTTGAGTGTGGACCAATGCAAAATTGACCTGGGGGTCTGTTCGACTAAACTAAGAGTCTATGTCACAGCCTTAGGGACGTATGATCTCATCATAGGTATGGATTGGCTGGAAGCTCACCAAGCTTGGGTAGATTGTTATGGAAAAAGGATTTTGGGCTTGAATGATGAGGGAGAAGTAATCCAAATTCAAGGAATCAAGAGAGAAGTTTCTTTACGCTACATTTCGGCAATGCAGGTAAAGCGTTGTTTAAAAAAGGGTTGTCAGGCTTATGCAATTCACGAAGTAACCCAGAAAAAGGGACCATCCTTAGAACAATATCCGGTGTTAACCGAGTTCCCGGATATATTTCCAAAGGAACTACCTGGATTACCCCCGGTAAGAGAATTGGATCTCACTATTGAATTAAAGCCAGGTGCCCAACCGATCTCTAAAACTCCTTATAGAATGACAGCTCCAGAACTTCAGGAATTGCAAATCCAGTTGAAGGAACTACTCGATATAGGGCTTATCCGGCCCAGTACTTCACCTTGGGGCGCTCCTGTAATTTTTGTGAAGAAGAAAGATGGATCCTTAAGATTATGCATAGACTATCGAGACTTGAATCGAGCTACAGTAAAGAATCAATACCCTATGCCACGAATCAATGATCTTTTCGATCAAATGAAAGGATCTGCTGTCTTTTCAAAAATTGATCTTCGATCAGGGTATCATCAACTAAGGATTTCTGAAAATGATATCTCTAAGACTGCATTCCGGACACGTTTTGGGCACTATGAATTTACTGTGGTACCATTTGGGTTAACAAATGCGCCAGCCGTATTCATGAATCTTATGAACAGTGTTTTCCGTCAGTATCTTGATAAATTTGTACAAGTCTTTTTAGATGATATTCTCATCTATTCCAAGAATGAAGAAGAACATGAAGAGCATTTGCGGCTAGTATTGTCCTGCCTTAGAGAACGTCAGTTATATGGAAAACTGTCCAAGTGTTCTTTCTTTCAGGAAAAGATTCATTATTTGGGTCACATCATATCAGGTGAAGGGATTTCAGTAGATCCTGAGAAGGTAAAAGCGATCATGGAATGGCCAATACCAAAAAATGCACATGAGATTCGAAGCTTTATGGGCTTAGCAGGTTATTACCGGAGATTTGTGGAGGGATTCTCCAAAATCGCAAAGCCAATCACAACCCTCCAGCGTAAAGGTGTTAAGTATGAATGGACAGAGGAATGTAGCAAAGCATTCTCTGAACTCAAAAGACTACTCACCAGTGCACCGATTCTAAGAGTCCCTAACATGGACAAAGATTTTACAGTCTGTACCGATGCATCCAAACAGGGACTGGGTGCAGTGTTGATGCAGGATAGAGGAGTAATAGCATATGCTTCCAGGAAGTTAAAACCTCATGAAGAACTCTATGCTACTCACGATTTAGAACTAGCTGTTGTAGTACTAGCTTTAAAGATTTGGAGACACTATCTAGTGGGATGAAGTTTTACACTTAAAAGCGACCATCAAAGTCTACAATATTTGTTCACCCAAAGAGACTTAAATGCAAGGCAACGGCGATGGAGTGAATTTCTAAATGAATATGACTTCGGGATATCATACATTAAAGGAAAAGAAAATGTAGTGGCAGATGCTTTAAGCAGAAAACCTCAGATATTTTCTCTCATACCCATTAAAGTAGACTTAAGACAACGAGTACTGGATCAACTTAAAAAAGACAGCTGGTATTTAAAAGTAAGACCAAGTCTTGAAGGTAACAGGGTAAAAGAATCTAAATTTGAGGGATATGAACTAGAAAACAATGGGATCTTACGATTCCATGGAAGGATGTATATTCCTGATGATAAAGATCTTGGGGAAGCCCACAGAGCAGTTTATTGTGCTCATCCTGGAGTAGGGAAAATGTATGCGGACACCAAGAAGCTCTTCTTTTGGTCAGGTATGAAGCGCGATATCACTCAATTTGTTGCAAAATGTCTCGAATGTCAGCAAGTAAAGGCCGATCATTGTCACCCAGTGGGTCTCTTACAACCCCACGACATTCCTATGTCTAAATGGGAGACCATTTCTATGGATTTTATCACTGGACTACCTCTTACTTCTCAAAGACACAATGCCATTTTGGTAGTGGTGGATAAATTAACAAAAAGCGGCCATTTCATTCCCGTAAGAGATGCTTATGATGTTGCTGACGTAGTTCGAGTATTCATAAATGAAATTATCAGATTTCATGGAGTACCTAAAAAGATTATATCCGATAGAGATTCATGATTCACTTCTAGATTCTGGACTTGCATGCAAACAGCCTTAGGTACTAGCTAAATTTAAGCACTGCTTACCATCCTGAGACTGATGGGCAAACTGAAAGAGTAAATCAAGTACTTGAAGACATGTTGCGAATGTATGTGATGGATCAGCAATCACACTGGGAAATGTATTTACCCTTAGTCGAATTCGCATACAACAACAGTTACCACAGCTCGATTGGGATGCCTCCATTTGAAGCTTTATACGGCCGACCTTGCAGAACACCATTAAGTTGGGACAGGTTAGAAGATCGAGTGATAATAGGACCAGAATTAATCCATGAAATGGAAGAACAAGTTAGACAAATTAGACAACGATTAAAGGAAGCACAGGATAGACAAAAGAGTTATGTTGATGCTCACAGAATTGATAGGAGGTATGAAGTAGGGGATCAGGTTTTCATCCGCATCAAACCGAATAAAAGTACTATTCGATTTGGAAAAGATACAAAGTTGTCACCCCAATTTTTTGGACAATTTAAAGTCATGGAAAGAGTTGGACCTGTTGCCTATCATCTTGCCCTGCCACCTCACCTGCATAGAATTCATAATGTTTCATGTTTCTGTATTAAGACATTATATAGCTGATCTATCTCATAACCTTCAATGGAAGGAATTGCAGGTATCGGACGAGGGAGTCATAACGGTCGAACCTTTACGTATTCTGGAACGTAGAGTTCGACAGTTGAGGAACCGTCAGGTGGACCAAGTTAAGGTCCAATGGGACAAGTATAGTCCTGGATCAGCAACTTGGGAAAATACAGCGGACATCTGTCAGAGATACCCTAATTTATGTCCATTTTGAAAACCTTTACAGTATGTTTTGTATATATTTACTTCACTTCAGTCAGAGACTCAGAAACATTTGAATGATTATGGGTGAACATGAAACTTTATGGCGTAATACATGTTTAAAATTTCGGCTGGTACATGGATACCAAGACAGTATATGTGGTTCGTTTTACTAAATTATAGTTGTCAAATAAGGTTAAAGGCCGTTAAATGATTTTACTTCTGGTAGAAATTAAAACAATATAAATTTGTTTCATTTATGCATGTCAAAAATGAGCAACTGAAAGTGAATACATCCTAAGTAAAAGTCCAACTACATACATAGAATATGACAAATTATGTTATGTTGTAGTATCATATGTAAAGAATACATGAGTTATTTTGAATATGCTGATGCACATTTTACAAATACATGGGTAAGTGTATGATTGCAGATAAACTTGCAGATAGACTATGATTGCCGATAAATGATCTAATTTTCGGGATGACCACGTGATGACAGAACCTCAGACCGATTAAAGCTCAAAGTGATTCTATGATAGGGTAGTAGCCCTAATTTTACTGGGAGGGGTGGAGGTGTTACCTACCATTTATCCTCCGAACCCTGGAGTCATGGGAGGACTGTGCGAGTCACGCTCCCCTAGACGTGTGATGATGACTGCCGGATGCCTACTGGGAATCAGGTCGGTATAGCCGACGCTGTCACTTTCGTGTTATGAATGGTTAGGTCAGTAAAATTGACGCCATGGCATACTCTAGTAGAGGACGGATAGGATGGGAGCAGAAGAGATTAGGGAGGATAGGATGAGTTTGAATAGCTTGGGGAAACAGAAAAGGTCATGTCCATTAAAACCTTGAACCTAAAGCTCTAACTTCGGGACGAAGTTTTCAGAAGGGGGAATGTATGTAACAACCCATTAAATAAAATTATAAAGACTTTATAATATATCTATAAGGTAAATTTTATAAAGTATATCATTAGACCTTATAATATAAGTTTATAAAACTTTAAATAAAATTATAAAAACTTTATAATATATATATAAGGTAAATTTTATAAAGTATATCATTAGACCTTATAATATGAGTTTATAAAACTTTAAATAAAATTATAAAAACTTTATAACATATATAAGAAATGTTATAAATTATATCACTTAAATTTTGTAAAAAAAATATAATGCAAATGTTATAGAATATATATTAATGAAATCTTATGACATTTATAAAAATTATAAAAGGGACCATCGAACTTATAGCGTAGCTGACCAGCAGCTGAATACTTACTACCGAGCGCAGGAGGGTTGGAAATATCTGAGGGCCATGAATGCTTGGAAGGCGGTGGCTGCAAGTGGGAGGGCGGCCACCACCAGGCCGGTAAATAAATAGCCGAGGCCTGAACCGAGAGAGGGGGGGGAAGGACCGAGGAGCATAAATTCACCAGGAGAAAACCAGGAGTAAGAATTATCCACGGGAAGAGCTTTAACCTGTTTGAGGTTCTGGGCACGGAGGGACAGAGAGCTTCTGTGGTGAAGTTTTCTGGATTGAGCAGCTAGGTTTGCTCAATCTGGTTGGGTGGTATTGGTCTCCCGGAGACTGGATCAAAACAGCCATCAGCAGCACCAGCAGAATCAGCTGCAGTTGAGGTAAGTAAAAATTTAAATTATTCACGCTTTCTGTATTTCAGATTCTAGTTACTGTTTTCAGGTTATTACA
>APFE030251517.1:0-15874 GCA_000404065.3 Pinus taeda
ATACCTCCTCTATTTAATGGAACTAACTTTGTCTTTTGGAAATTTAGGATGAAAGCATACTTGTAGCCACTAGAAGTTGATGTGTGGGAAATCATTGAAAGTGGACATCAATTTCAAGTCTATATCCCTTCAGATACTGCAAGAAAGAAACCAATGCAAGAGATGTAAATTCCATATTGGGAATTCTTGTCGAGACAAATTTCATGAAGGTAATGCAACTGAACACAACAAAGGGAATGTCAGGTAAGATTATCCAAAGTTATGAAGGTGACACAAAGGTAAAAAGTGTTAAACTTTAAACACTCACAATCTAGTATGAGACATTGGAAGTGCATGATGATGAAAGCATTGCAACATGTTTTCTTAGAGAAGATGAAGTTGTGAATTCCAAAATATGCTTTTATTATTGAAAATATTTTGATATCTCTAACTCCAAAGTTCAAAAACAAAGTATCTACTATTGAAGAAATGCAGGATCTGAAAACTCTCACACTTGATCAACTCCATGGAATACTGACAACATTTGAGATGAGGAAAGGTGGTCCTTCAGATATGAGAGAAGCAACCTTCAAAGATACTAAAAAGGGAGAAGAAAAAGAAGATTTAGTGTATGTGTCAAAAGGAGAAGAGCAAAACTTTGTAAAGAAACTCCAAGTGGGTACTGAAATATTCAAAGGTAATCTTCCCTTCAGTTTTTTTCCTGTGGTAGAGTTGGTCATTATGATTCTAAATGTTCTTATAAAGAAAATCAAGAGAAATGAAAAGAAGTTTCCAAAATAAATAGGAAGATGTTTGAAAACGAGAGAAGCTTTTACACACACCAAGACAACGATAGTCTTTCAAATCATTGAAGATGGTGAGTTTGTTCAAGATTGTCGCTTATGTATGGAATTTGAACATAAACTTAATAATGAGTTTGATGGTCTAGAAGAAAAGGGCACTTTTATTTAAAACTTTGATACGAATGTATCAGATGTAGTAATAGTTACAGATGCCAACAAATATTCAAGTTTGGGAGCAACGCACTTTCTAGTGACCAAGAATGACGAAGACGAAGCATCATTAGGTATGAATTTTTGTTGAAAATTTTATCCACTTTCTTTTCTATGCAACAATGGCAGTGATGATGATAGTGAAACCACTGAGCTTGCACTTATGGGTAAAAGCAAAATAAAGCCTCTTGAAGCAACACATCAAGGCAAGTCAGAATCAATGGATAATGCAGATGATACTATGCTAAGAAAACATAATTATCAACAACGGAAAGGAAAGATGAAGTATAATCTAATAAATATCAATGTCTGGGATCTAGTGTGCAACGGTTACACCAAGTTTCCTCCATCAAACAAGGAAGTGCAAAGGAACAGTAAGGCTTTCAGTAACATATTTTGTAGCATATCTCATTGAATATTGAATAATGTTATGAATCATACTATTCGAAAGCAAGTGTGCGATAAGATACAAGCAATACATGAAGAAGTCCCAAAGTAAGATTTCTCAGCTAATCTTATATCTAACAATGTGTCCAAAATTAAATATGGAGTTGCTTTGAAAAATATTGTTAACATTAATGATAAGTTGCAGTCTTATGACAACAAGATCATTCTGGTATGGTGTCTAACCACTATTGTGAAGGTCTTAAAGTTGAGGTTATCTCTCTAAAAGAAGATCTTGAAAAAAAAAATAAGCGGAATGACGAACTACTTCAAGCATTTGAAGAACAAGAAAATTGGCTAAAAGAAGATATTCTCAAATTAAAACAAAAAATGGAGGATGGAAGAAAGATTGAAGAAATTATGAAAAGGCAGGAAAAGCAATATTATGTTGATGTAAATGTCCTAAAAGATATTGGGTATGGAGCCTGATTATCTTCTGTATTCAAAGGTATCACCGCATTGGACCCTAGTTCATATTGGGGTGGAAACACCGCCCATAAAATATTTGCTATAGGGGGGGTCTACGGGAGCCGACTGCCCCTGAAGCTAATAGTAGATGTAAAATTTTCTTGTAAAATGTTGTAATTTCATAGTCAATCTGGGCCATTCATTAGGCGAAGATCTGACAGTAGGTGTTATTTTTAATTTACGTTTTTTCCCTAGAAGGAAATACCTCACTATATATGAGGGAATTGTATTCCATTTAGGTAGATCTGTATTCTGAGTGAGAAAGAGAGAAGAAATTGTGTGAGAGCGAAGATGGAATTACAGTGGATTTGTTGTGGGTTGTATCTCTTCAGTTTGCTTGATAATATAAAAGGAAGGACTAATTGCTTCTCCGTGGATGTAGCCCAAATTGGGTGAACCATCTATATATGTGTCTCCCTTGTTTTATGCATTTTCTATGTTTATATTTTTGCAATATTTTATGTGTTCCATTACTCTGTAATATATAATTTTCTAACAAAATGTAAATTAGAAGAAATAGACAAACAATTGCAATTTCACGTTAGTAATAATATTTTCAATAATATTCTTAGTAATCAAAGATCTTTTGCCATCAAATCTAGTCTCTGTTTCCATGAAAATGTTAAAGGTGAATCTAGTTCACAAGCTAAGGCAAAGAATTCTAATGAAAAATATGAAATTCTCAACAAGGAGAGAAGAAGTCAACCTCATCAACAACCAAGGAAGGAAAGTCTTCAAAGGAAATCATTTACTCCTAACTATAGAAGCGTTATTCAATTTTATCCTCTGATCAATAATTTTGAATGTTTTATATGTCATAATTTTGGACATGTTGCAACCAGCTACAGAAGTAGAATATTTCAAGCTAATAACCATCTTACAGAAAGATGATCATCTTCCAAGTACTTTAAAGGATAATTTTTTTCTTGCAATACGTTTGTTCACAAAGCCATTGATTGCAATAGAATGAATATGGAAGATATAAGATGTTATGTTTGTAACAAGTTTGGGCATGTAGAAAAAGAATGCAGGAACACATCTGTAGATCACCACAAACATCATGGTAAGCAACCAGATAAGAAAAGTAATGTCAAAATACCTTAGAAAGATTGGTCCACCAACTTTTCTCATAATAAGAAAGAAAATGATGAACATATAAGGTGTTGTCTTTCTCTCTTCCCATTTGAAGATGAAGATGAATGGTACATAGATAATGGATGTTCTCATCACATGAGTCGAGATAAGAGTAAAATGGAGTCTCTCAGGAAGAACCATCATGGTAAGTGTATTCTTGGAATTGATGTTTAAGCTTAAGTTCTAAGAGAAGGTAGATCCAAAATTAATAAAACTAGAGTAGTTGTTGATGCTTTATTAGTTCAAGGGCTAAAGAATAATATTTAAGTGTAGGGAAAATGGAAGATAAGGGAAATATAATTGTGTTTACATCAACCAAGTGTAAGGTTATGAATGAAGTAACTGGAAAAGTCATAATAAGAGGATATATAAATCGAGACAAATTATATGTGTTTGAAGAACAAAATTCTCATAGATATGAGAAAGGTTCAGACTTGGAGTAAAAGAAGATGGTGCGTATTACAGTCTCTTATTCTTAAATAAATATTTCAAACATTGAATACAATAGTGGTGAGAGGTACTTGACCTCATGAAAACAAAACATGATAATTAGGTCCTCATGATCAATGATGTGTAATCTTAGGGTGGAGTAATACATGTTGATTCCCATGGTTGTTTTTTTATTTTCATGCTACATAAACTACATACAGTGTCTCTAGTGTAGTAATAATAAAGAAGTATGAACATAACAAACTTAGGGGGAGATGAAAGTGTGAAATTTCAGTATTTCACTTTTTGTACATTGATCCGATGAAGAAGAGTTGCATCTATACGTGAGTTATGAACTAAAAGTTCATGTATATCTTGGCTGGATGAAGAAACAATAAGACATACTCAAGAGAAGGGTCTGATGTGCTTCAATCAATTACTGTTTAGCTTTTCCACTTTGATGGTTGATGGTTACTATCTGTTGATTCTCTTTAGAAGTGCTTTTCGTCTTTATAAGTTGTTGATACCTTTATGCATGATTGTTTGATGAATATAATTGGATGTCCTAATAGATGTATGAAACGATATGATCAGATATGATAGTAAAGAATTAGCAAAGGTTCAGGGGGATGATTTTGTATGCTTCTCATAATGCATTGATGGCATTATGTTTGCTTCATATATAATGATTCTTTCGTGATGCTTCTCATGAAGTTATTGAATGATGAAATTGTTATCTGATACTCTGATGAATAGTTGATTATATATGCTTAAGCTGCATATTGATGGAATAACTCTCGACGAAGTGGCATTGGTGTGATAATTCTTCTTATGAAGAATTTAGGCCAAGAGAATGATGTTGCAAAGACATGGTTATATGCTATTGCTACATCTGTTGGATGATAACTGGAAACATGGCATGTTAAAGAATGATGCTACACTATCCTATCTTACTTTATGATGATATGCTTGGTCCTCTGGTATGGTGTTGTGGCTACATACTAGGTCACAGGTTGATGATATTAAATCTACATTGTTCTATCTTACATATTTGATGATGAGTTGCATATGGTGCAGATCATGTATGGTGTATGATAGTTATTATTGACTATCATGGTCTTAATGAGGAATTTTGTCTTGGTTATATGTGTCATCCTTATCATTTGATGTAAAGGTCATGTAAGGATGTATGATGTAGTCATTGTATAATTCAGTCATGTATGGACTATTATGGTCAAGTCATTTTTGGACATGTGATGTAATTTGTAATCCCAATATGTTTGGGAAGTTGATGTAATAATGATATCAAATATGTAAACCAACTACGATTGGGTGCTTGATGTAAGTTTCAGTCCTTGGTGATAGGAAAATTCATAAGGTCATGTACTTCATTGTACATCCATTAGAAAATTCAGCATGTGCTCAGGGGGAGCATGATCAGTGTCCATACTTAGCGGTTCAGATACATAAGTCTTCATTCAGCATTGGTTATCCTTTTTCCCTTGATGTCAAAGGGGGAGGGTAGCTTGCTTTCGTGCATGGATTGATGTGTGCAGTTATTTATAGGTTGTGGTCACCAAACACCAAAGTGGTTGCCATCAAATCCAAAGGGGGAGATTGTTGGCATTATGAATTATGTGTAGTCCTTAATCACAACCTACTTGATGAATTTTCTCTAGATGGAAACCTATTTTTTGAAGATGTAAACATGTGTTTACATATGAGGTAGAGGTATGACAAAGGCATATTAGTTCAATGGTGAAGGTATGATAAAGTTGAAAGTTCAAGAAGTATATGTGGGTTTTGTTAAGAAAAGTCACATGCACATGCGACTATGAAGAAGAAAAGGCATGTAAAGTCCTCACACCATGGTGTTCTAAATACAAGGGTCCTTACCATGTTTTTTCCCTATCGTATTGAACCCACTAATGGACTTTTTCATCCTGTCTAATAAAACCATTGGCTAGAGTATGGTTTTCACCTATGTTATTGGATAAGGGCTAAAATATGTAAGGATATGAAGATGAAAGTGGTAACGTGTGCAAGTGATGGCGATCTTATGAAAAATTAAATTTGAAGCAAATATGCATTAAATGGGCTATCGATGCTTTTCTTGATCTAACCTAAGTCTTCTCCTGGGAGTTTGATGATGGATTGGATCCAATATATCTCATATGAAAATCATGATTATGAGATGATTTGATTTGTATGGATATCATCTTAATGTGTGATTTTTGGTGTATGTAGAGATCTGGGTTGTCTAAGGTTTTGTGTTGTAGTGAATATTTGATTCTAAATTTGTAGATATATATGTAGGTTTTATGGCTTGAAAGGAAGGTACACATGCTAGTGTGATTCTAGTAAGTCATGTACACGTTGGTTTGTTTCCTGAAAATCACATACATGCGTGAATATTCTTTGAAGGAAGCACATTATGCCCTTACATAGGAAAATTTAAAAAAAAAAAATCCCTACATTTTCCCTTATCCCAAACAAGAAGCCATTTGGAAGGTTAGAGCTTAGAACATCTAGAAATGGAATGGATCTATCTTTTTCCATTATTTTTGTAAATTGAATATGGGTGAAGTGTTATTTAAATGATTAAGAAGGGATATTAGGGCAGAAATTCCATGAGAGAAAATGAGTAAGGTATCATTTATGAAATGATACAAATATCCAGGTTTTAGATTCCAAGAGTTCATGATTAGAGATTCGAAGTGTTCATCAAAATGTTAGTAACCATTACGGATAAGGAGAACTCCATAGTTGCCCCTACAATATATTCATAATAAGGCTTTTGAAATAAAAAGCATATAGAGAAAATAAATATTTAATGAGTTAAGGGATTCAATCTCAACTAATTTATAACTTATATTGAGAGTTGCAACATGAGAATTTTGGTAAATAGGGAAACAACATCAAAATTAGCAATAATATCTTGTCCATCCAAGTGAAGGTTCTTAGATTTTTTAATAAAATTAGAAGATTCATTAATGAAGACAAGAGTTTTATCAATGAACAATTGAAGTTTGAGAGCAAGGAAGTGACCAAAGGAATGAGTGGGTTCTCTTATGACACTAAAAAATGGTCTGAGAAGGATGTTTTAGCTCTCTTAACTTAAAACTATTGGAAATAATATTGAAGGGGGTGGGTGAATCCATATTATTAGATCAATAATTTAATTTTCAAAAACTGCTCTATATACACTACTTAAGCTTAGTGAACTCGCATGTATATGCAACTGTACTCAATGAAACCCACGTATATGTATAGATCTATTGATTTACCCAAATTATCATAAATTGATAATTAACCAGTATATCAAGAATTCATTAGACAGTGCAGTAAAATCATAATAAAGCATCACACATAAGAAACACACATGAACACCAAGATATAAGGTGGAAACCAAATGTGGCTGAAAACCACCTGCTACAATCATATCTGTCTTCTTTTAATAATAAGAAAATTCTATTTACAATTTTGTACTGGTATAGTCTTATACCAATACGTAGGCTTCTACCTGCATAAGGCTACAGCCTTCTCTCATTCTCCAGCTTCTACTGAAAAGGAGATACAACCCCCTAGCTCTTGTACTTGCTGATATGTTTACTAGTATGTAGGTGCAGGCCTATAAAAGGCTACAACCTTATCTTTTCTTCCAGGGACCATGTTTCAAAAATTTTAGACTGGATTCATTAGAAACATTATTCAATCATCAATTATATCTACATCAACCAATCTCCTTTTGAATTAATCACAGCCGAATTAATCAATCACTCTCGCAATAGAGCAATTTGATCTTTCAAAATGCTGATGCCAGAATAAAGTAACCAGAACCCAAGCCAGAACCCAAAAACACTGCGACATCAAACAGAAGCAACTAAAACTTATTTTATAAGGTATACACTACTTTCATGTGTCGAACCTGTGTGCATATGTGCTTTCCTCAAAGTGAAGCTGTGTATATGTTGCTTTGATATGAAGAACCAACATGTACACACCCCTTTTCTAATGTGAACCTATGTACAGATCTGTAAATGATGATTTAAACATTACAACTATTCCAGACTCTAGTCATACCTAGATCATATCATTTATAGAATAATATATGTGTCAGTATTCATATCTTGAATACTCAAGAGAAAAAACACATAATGAGAGTTTATTTTACACCTTAAGATCCTGATCAATCATTAGATCTAGTTCCTTATCATTTGCTAAGGTTATTCCTTGGTTCAAATCTAGTAATGCATCATAACCCAATAACCTACATACTAGATCTCACACTTCATGAGATATTCAATACTTACACCCCTTGGCCTAATTATATTATCCTCTTTTTATAGTTTGTAGGTCTTTCTCAATACCAAGGACCAAAACCACTTAGGACCAATAGCTTGGACTAAATACCTAGGGTCAATACCTTGGACCTGATACCTTGGACCAATACCATGGACCAAATACTTTGGACCAAAAACTTATTTTTCCAAGGTATACGTGCTTTTCCTTTTGTGAAAGTGCATGTGTATGTATACACAACTTGTATACAGTGAAATCACGTGTATACATGGCTTGGCCAATGCTGAACCTGCGTATATCTCTCTTTCTTCATTCTGTGAAATCTGATTTGTAATTCTAAGTTGTTAACCTGCTGTATTGTGATCTGTCATCTAAGTGAGTTGCCTTCTGAACTGATTCCTTGAAGCCACCCTGCATTTCATCACATCTATAAATACTACTTCCATGCATTCTATCACATCAGATATCTCTTCTGTAGATTCATCTAGTTACAATGTACAAGTGAGTTGTTCTGTTACAAGTGGGTTTCCATCAAGTACAACAACAACACCAACACCAAGTCACTCTCCCCCTTTGACATCAACGGAAAAGGGCCATGCTCCCCCTGAAACATGTTGAATTCTTTGATATGTTGAAGTGTGGTGATTGAGCTCCCATGATTAAATCAATACTCCCCCTAAGAACAGGAAAGCTCTGCAATAAGATAACATGACTCTATACATACATCACCAATGACCTTCCTATCACCAATGACTCATACATACATCCATCTCCCAACTAAGTGGGGATATACCAAATTAGACTCATCCACCCAACAAGTGGGGATATACCAATTGTTTATACATGACAAAAACAAGAAACATTACATCGTTTGTCCCATGCATAGTTGGGTTACAAATTAGGTATTTCCATGACCTTTACATTAAATGATATACATGACATATATAACAAAGACCAAATGTGTTAAACAAGACCATGATACTCAGTAGTAACTATTATCAGCAACATCTGTCAATCAACATCTAGACCAACAACCATGTTCTCCCCTTGACTCTGTTCCACCTGTTCATTGTCAATTCTGATCATTGCATATGTCAATAAGAGATATCACAACATCATCATCAATCAGATATACATCAGGGTATCAAAAAATTTATGAGGATCAAGATATTTCCACAAGTTATCAGTAGATTGTAACCTTCATCAAATAGAGAAGCTAATTCACTGAACCATATCAGACCCCTTTCTCCTTAGTCTGGCCCAGTGCTTTTCTTCAAACCAACATATACGCGACTGTACCCATAGAAACTAGCATATGTATGCAACTATGCTTCATGAAACTCGCGTATAACAACCATTCTCTGAAGAAGATAGGATTTAACAGTAGGATGATGCAACAACTACTCCCAGGTTTTGTTTGAGATATTCAAATGTCTCTCTAGGTAGTGATTTAGTGAATATATCAACAACCTGTTCTTTGGAGGGAACACTCTCCAACTTGACCTTTTGTTCAAGCATTTGTTCTCATAGAAAATAATATTTGATGGGTATGTGCTTGGTTTTGGAGTGCATTATTGGATTCTTTGAAATATTGATCACACTTGTATTATCACATAGAATGGAGATGGGTGGAGTACATATGATCTAAATATCTTGGAAGGTTTACATCATCCAAAGTAGTTTTGTGAAGCATGATGTAGTAGCCACATATTCTTCTTCACTTGTAGATATCGCAATTGAGCTTTGTTTCTTGATGAACCAAGACACTAACTTGGAACCCATATATAATGCACCATCATTAGTGCTTTCTCTGTCATCAACACATCCTACCCAATCTCCATCTATATATGCATGAAGTGTAATATCTGTATCTCTAGGATACCATAAACCAAAGTTTTGTGTTCCTTGAAGATATTTGAAAATCCTTTTGATTGCATCAAGGTGTGATTCCTTGGGATTTTCTTGGAATCTTCGAACAATTCCCATAGCATGCATGATGTCCAATTGGGTACCTACTAGATCAAGTAGACTCCCAAACATGGATCTATAAGTTGGTTGATGTATTGTTGTTGATTCATCATTTGAGCTAAGATTGCATCCTGTTACCATTGGGGTACATACTGGTTTAGAATCTTCCATGCCATACCTTTTTAGGATCTGTTTGAGATATTTGGTTTATGAGAGAAAAATACCATTTTTATTTTTTTGAACTTGTAGACCAAGAAAATAGGTAAGCTCACCAAGCAAGGACATTTTGAATTCTTGCTACATAACTGAAGCAAAATTCTGACTCATGGATTCTTCATTTCTACCAAAAATGATATCATCAACATAAACAACAATTATTAGTAATTTACCAGAGTCAATCTTTGTATATAAATTTCTATCTGCTGACCCCTTTGAAAAACTCTATTGGTCGATATATTTGTCAAGACGATAGTACCAGGCCCTTGGAGCCTTTTTTAGAAAATAGAGACACTTTTTGAATTTGCATATATGTTTTGCATCATTTCCAAGAATGAGTCCTTATGTTTGTTCAATATAGACTTCTTCTTCTAAATCTCCATTAAGAAAGGAAGATTTTACATCCATTTGATATACCTTGAATTTCTGAAAACTAGAGAGAGCTAGAGACATTCTTATGGCTCCAAGTCTAGCACTATGCACAAAAGTTTCTTGAAAATCTATACCTTCTTGTTGAGAATATCCTTTGCAAACAAGTTTGGCCTTGTTTCTAACAACTTCTCCATTTTCGTTCAGCTTGTTTTTGAATATCAATTTAGTTCCTATTATATTCTTATCATGAGGTCTATGAACTAATTCCCAAGTATTATTCTTTTCAATTTACTCAAGTTCTTCATTCATGGCCTTGACCCAACATTCATCTCTGCATGCTTCATTTACATTTTGAGGTTCAGTGGAAGATAGTAATGCTAGATAGATTGAGATTTCAGCAATAGTTCTTCTTGTCTGCACACCTACCCCATTTTCCCCTAAAATTCGAGTTTCTGGATGATTTTTCTTAACATACCTAGACGGAGTCTTTTCTTCTGTTATATCTCGCTCTGGTGCTTCATTGGTTTCTTCTCTAGAATTAGAGTGATTTGGTGTGGGAAAATGATCCTCATCTTCTTCATTGCCATAATCTTTGGTTTTTATCTGTTTTGGATTTTTGCATGCTTCATCAACTACAACATCAAGGCTTTCAATAATTTTCCCAATTATTTTATTATAACATTTATATCCTTTACTTTGGGAAGAGTAGCCAAGAAGAATACTTTCATCTGCTCTAGGTTCAAACATACCAAGTTTTTCATCAGTCCTTTTGATGTAAAATTTGCTTCCAAAAACTTTGAATTATTTTACATTAGGAGTCTTATCATACCAAAGTTCATGTGGAGTTTGAGTGATGTTTACCCGAACATTTGCTTGGTTGAGAATAGTGACGAAAGCGAATGCAGCTTCACCCTAGAAGGTTGTAGGAGTTCCAAATTCATCTAGCATAGAACAAGCCATTTTTTGAATAGTTCTATTCATTATTTCTACCAATCCATTCTGCCGAGGAGTCCTTGCGGTGGAGAACTACATTTTTATTCCATGTTGTTCACAAAAGTCAAATAATTCAACCGAGTTAAATTCCCCTCAATCAGATATGAAGCATTTGATTTTGTGATCTGATTCATTTTCAACCAAAGCTTTGAAGGCTTTGAATTTTTCAAATGATTCATCTTTATGCTTTAGAAGACCTATCCAACACATTCTAGAAAAATCATCAATGAACAATATAAAGTATTCTTCTCCACGATATGACATTTTCCTTGATGGTCCACATAAATTAGTATGAACGAGTTCAAGAGGCTTACTAGCTGACCCTTCCTTTTCAATGAGTTGAGATCTGATTTTCTTACCAAATTGACATGATTTGCATATAGTATTTTTAGGAATGTTGATATCTGGAAGATCATGAACAACATGGAATCTACATGCTTTTCTTATTTGAGAAAATCTTAGATGTCCCAATCCTTTGTGCCATAGCCATTTTTCATCATTTTTTGCTTAGATAGCAGTGGTTTTGTCCTCCCTTCAGTATGTGTAGGTTGCTTGGAGTTCTTGTACCTTTAATCACAGTTTCTCCTATATCAAGGTCATGAAGAACACATCCAATTGATCGAAACACTACTTCATTTCCTTGATCACACATTTGACTCACACTCAACATGTTATTCTTTAAGCCATCAACATACATAACATTCCTAGCTTTAACTTTTTCTTTCAAGAAAAGAAAGCCTTTACCTTTTATGACAGTAGGAGTGTCATTTCCAAATGAGACACTCTTTTCCTTTTCTAAGGCGTTATATCAGTGTAGTTTTTCTTTGTCACATGTCTTGTGTTTTGAGCATCCACTGGCAATGTACAACTGGTTTTCTTGTCCTTCCGCATACAACGCTATACCACATGTTTCTACTTGCAATTATTTCTTTCTCCATATTTTGGGATTTAATGGAGTTTGATCCTTTTGAGATATTTGTTGGAATTTACTCCTACATTCGGATTCTTCATGGCTAAATTGGTTAGAGATTGACAGTTCTACTTCATTTTCAAGAAGAGAAAAGTTATTATAGGAAATTTTCTTGATCCCTATCACATTTCTTTGATTTCATGCTTATCTAGTCATGATGGTTTTGTAAGCAACACATTGAGCAACTCTATGTCCAAAATTATGACATGAGAAACATTGACCGTTAAAGTAGTTCTTATGACTATCAAATATACTGATCTAGTGATTGTAGTTTCTATTGATATTCATTCTTGAAGCAAGCTGAGTACAATTTACCTAAGGTTGGTTGTGTTTTATGTTCATCCTTAAAGAAAATTGAGCCAAATTTACGAGGTGGTCCACTTTATGCCTTTGTTGATGATTGTCAAATTGTTCACTACACTATGCTGCATGAAGCTAGTTCTTAGTGGAGGTTGACGAATTTTGTGACAAAGATGCTTCTTTAGTATATCCAAGACCTACCTTTATTAGAGCAGAATGCTACACTTTGATAATTTCATTTAAGGTTTTTGATCCTTTAGCAAATCTAAGTTTGAGAGCTTTTGTTTTCTCAAGATCATTTCTTAGGCCAACAATTTGACATTAGTTTTTCATTGTGTTTTTCTCTTTTAGCAAGTTGGTATGTCAAGGTTTCTATAATCATATTATTTTCTTCTAAACAAATTTTGAGTTTAGAGATTTCTTCATACAGGCCATCTTCATCCAAAGCATCCAAAAAATCATCATCATCAAAAGCCATCATAAGTCTATAGTCATTACTATATCATCTTCATCACTATTTGACAAATCATCGCTATCTTCATGAGTATAGTAGCTCTTTTTACTTACACTTTGTTTTCTATTCCATTTTGAAAATTCCTTCACTTTATCATATTTATCTTTATGAGGACATTTGGTAGCATAATGACCGACTCTACCACAGGCAAATCATTTGAAAGTAAGTTTACCTTTGAATCTTCTAAAACCTCGTTGAAGCTTCTTGACAAAGTTTACTTCCTCTTCTTCTTCCAAAAGATGTCTTGATTCATCGAGATCTTATTTTCCTTTTGTTTAAGCTTTAAATGCAGCGTCTCTCATATTTGATGGACCTCATTTTCTCATCTCAAAGGCATTTAGGATTTCATGTAGCTGTGCCATAGTAATAGTCTGTAGATTCCACTTTTCTTCTATGTAAGATACTTTTGGTTCAAACTTAGCAGACAAGGATCTTAAATCTTTTTCAACTAATGTAACTTCCTTTATCTCTTCACCCAGATTCTTCATGCAATTAACAACCTCATATATATGTAAGAAGTAACTAGTTATACTTTCATCATTATGCATCTTGAGAGTTTCATATTGAATTCTAAGACTTTGCAATTTAGCGTGTTTTACCTGAGAGTCTTGTTCGTAGATTAGAACGATTTTGTCCTATATTTCTTTGGTAGATTTGAGCTGCATAACCTTGGAAAACTCTAATTGTGACAGAATTACCAACAAATTATTGACAGCCTTGGCATTAGTTTCATATTTATTTTTACCTGCATTATTTGTAGGAATTCTTGATGGAAATTTATACCCTCTTTCCACGATTTCCCGGACATCTGTTCCAAGATATTGAAGATAGGTTGTGGTTGTTATCTTCTAATAAACAACAATGATCCCATCAAATATTGGTGATGTGATGGATCCCACACTTTCTTGATTACTCATGATGATGGATCTTCCTTCAAGTGATCAAGCTTCCTCTGGAGGACTTGGTTTGATACCAATTGTTGGAAATAATACTTGGTTTGGTACCCAAATTATCATGCATTGAACATTAACCAGTATATCAAGAATTCATTAGATAGTGTAGTAAAAGTAGAATAAAGCATCGCACATAAGAAACACACATGAAAAAAAATATATAATGTCGAAACCCAATATGGGTGAAAACCACCTACTGCAATCATCTTTGTCTTCTTTTAATAATAAGAAAATTATGTTTACAATTTTGTACTGGTGTAGTCTTGTACTAGTACACATGCTTCTACCTGTAGAAGGCTACAACCTTCTCTCATTCTCCAGCTTCTACTGAAAGGGAGCTACAACCCCCTAGATCTTGTACTAGCTGATATGTTTACTAGTACGTAGGTGCCGACCTAAAGAAGGCTACAACCTTCTCTTTTCTTCTAGGGACCACGTTTCATAAATTTTCAGACTCGATCCATCAACAACATCATTGAATCATCGAATATATCTGCATCAACCAATCTCCATTTGAACTAATCGCAACCGAATCAATCAATCACTCTGACAACCCATCAATCTGATCTTTCAGAATGATGACACTAGAATACAGTAACCAGAACCCAAGCTAGAACCCAAAAACACTGCAACAACAAAGAGAACTGTCTAAAAAATATTTTACAAGGTATACACTACTTCCATGTGTCAAACCTATGTGCATCTGCGCTTTCCTCAAAGAAAACCTACGTATACGCTCCTTTGACATGAAGAACCAGTGTGTATACAACCCTTTTCTAAAGTGAACCTACGTACAGATATGTAAATGATGATTTAAAAATTGCAACTATTTCAAACTCCAGCCATACCCAGATCATATCATTTACAAGACAATATATGCGTCCGTATTGAAATATACAATATTCAAGATAAAAAGCACATAATGATGGTTCATTTTATGCCTTAAGATCCTGATCCATCATTAGATCTAGTTCCTCATCATCTGCTAAGGTTCTTCCTTGGTTCAGATCCAACAATGCACCATAACCCAATAAATTGCATACTAGATCTCACACTTCGTCAGATATTCGATACTTGCACCGGTTGGCCTAATCATCTTCTCCTCCGTTTATAGTTTGTAGGCCTTTCTCAATACCATGGATCAAAATGACTTAGGACCAATACCTTGGTCCAAATACCTAGGGTCAATAGCTTGGACCTGATACCTTGGACCAATAACATGGATCAAAATACCATGGACCAGAAACTTAGTTTTTGAAGTTATACATGCTTTTCCTTTTGTGAAAGTGCATGTGTATATATGTGACTTGTACACAGTGAACTCGCGTGTATACGCAGCTTGGCCAATAATGAACCTGCGTATACCTCTCTTTCCTCATTCTATGAAGTCTGATCTATAACTCTATGCTGTTAACCTAATGTACTGTGATCTCTCATCTCATTGAGTTGCCTTCTGAGGTGATTCGTTGAAGCTGCCCTGCATTTCATCACATCTATAAATACTACTACCATGCATTTTGTCACATCGAATATCTATTCTGTAGATTTGTCTAGTTACCATGTACAACTGGGTTGTTCCGCTACAAGTGGGTTCCCATCAAGTACAACACATGCATCATAATGGCAACAAAAATATTAACAATATTTATTTCATTCCTTTTGTGGTATATTAAAATTTTATTTTTGTATTATTTTAACTTGAAAAAATAGGAAAATATCAAATCATGTCATTACAATAAAAACTCCAATTAACTAACTGATAATAATAATAAGCATCATCATTATCATCTTTAAACTAGTACCAAATATTTAATAAAAG
>APFE030251517.1:16721-30319 GCA_000404065.3 Pinus taeda
ATAAATTAATATTATTATCAAGAAACAATTGAAGAAAGTGACCAAAGGAATGAGTGGGTTCTTTTATGATTCTAAAAGATAGTCTGAGAGAGATGTTTTAGATATCTCCTAACGTAAAATATTAACAATTATTTTTTCCATTCTATTTATGATATATTAATATTTCATTTGTGAATTACTTTAGCTTTAAAAGTAGAAAAATATCAAATCATGCCATTACAATAATAACTCCAATTAACCAACTAATCACAATTTTATAATTATAGTAATAATAATAATAATAATAATATAAATCTTTAAACTAGTACCAAATGTTTAATAAAAACATACACTCATACAAAATGTAAAAGAAAATGTTATCTTATAATAATAATAAAAATCTTGTATAACAAAATTTGATTTACCTAATATAACTTTTCTTATTAAAATGTACTCATTTTTTAATAATTATTAAAATAGATAATTTAATAAAAGTAATTTTTTTTAAACATATTATTTTTATAAAAATGTTAAAAATTATCATGAAATTCAAATAATAAATTAATGTATCAAACCTTTTTAATTTTGTTATAAAATTATAATTTATTTTCTCTTAAATTAAATAAGTAAACAACTTATTAAAACACTACTTTTGAAAAATAATATTAATAATTTATTTAAATCTAAATTAATAAACTAATATCATAATTTAAATATTATTTTTTTTAAACTAGCCATTTAATATAGTCGTTACTTAATAGCATTTGTTTTTAATATAATAATAAATTAATATCATTATCAATAAACTATTGAAGGAAGTGACCAAAGGAATGAGTGGGTTCTCTTATGACACTAAAAAATGGTCTAACAAGGATGTTTTAGCTATCTCCTAATGTAAAATATTAACAATTTGTTTTTCCATTCTTTTTGTGATATATTAAAATTTCATTTTTGTATTATTTTAGCTTTAAAAGTAGAAAAATATCAAATAATGTCATTACAATAAGAACTCTAATAAACCAACTAATCATAATTTTATAATCATAATCATAATAAGAATAAGAATAAGAATAATAATATAAATCTTTAAACTAGTACCAAATATTTAATAAAAGCACACACTAATACAAAATAAAATAAAAAATAAAAAAAAAATTATTATCTTAAATAATAATAACAATGATCTGAAATTGATCTAAATTAAACAATAAGGTATTACAGACTCATGTGCATGGATGTGCCTATGTTGTTTTGTGCAACAGATTGATAAGATTACGAAATACACAAACACTAAAGCAGTCAAAGAAAACATAACAGACAACACATATAAACACAACAAGTTTAATAAGTAGTTCACCTCATACTCTTGGCAATGTCTCTCAAACTAGCCTTAAGTGGTGACCTCTCTATTATGTTTTCAAGCATATTTTTTACAACAATGAGCTCAATTTGAGCCTTAGTTGGCAGATACAAATCAACAAGACTATACATGGATCTCCCAAGTCTCTGGAGTACACAAACTCTCCTTACTAACACTTTCACCTCCATTGGTCACAGTAGCATGATCCCAGTCTGAGACTCATACATGATAGGAATTACAGAGGAGTGCGCTTGAACCTCTCAAGCCTTCTCTAGATTAGATAGAATCTTTGACTCTCTCTGTCTCTATCTAAACTATAGCTTGATTCTCCCTTTACCTCTATAGGTCAGCTTAGCTTCTTCTCTCTACTTTTGGCTTATTGCCTACTGCTCTTAGCTTTCTTCTTCTCCCTTCTACTTTCTATCAACTTGTGGCTTTAAAGCCAATCTTCTTTCTGACTGTTCGTTTCCGCTTCCTAGCTTTCTAGTTCCCCTATCTCTGTCCATTTGAATCCCTCTGTCCTGTGTCATCAGTCATTGTATAACACCTCATAGGGAGGTGGCCACCTATTTTGTAATCGATGAGTGTCAGTTCTCTTGGAAATACTTGAGATGACCATTTTTACTTTTAACTCCAAGAATGCCTGTGAAACACGACCTTCTGCCAATGCATCATCCATATCAGACTTCAAATCCTATGTGACCCTGCTTTATAATCTTGTCAAATCTGGTCATTCATTGGAACGCGTCTCTGCCGTTGATCGCGGGGCCCCAGATCCTATGGTTATCGTTCATATCGAGCGGCTAAGTAGCATTATGTTTACCCTTCTGATGTGAGCAGTTTTCTCTCTCCCCGTTGGGACACGTGACGATCTCTATGTCGCATCAGGTGAAACTTAGCTAAAACCACTTACTGCTCGAAGCCCCTCTGATATTCTGTCAATTTTGTGGAATCCCGCTCCAATGGAACCGAAGCATTATTTCCCACATTTTATAATTATTTCAGGTCTGGGTGCTAGGGACTTTCCTTCACTGAGAGTTTTCCCTGCGATATGTGATTAGCGAATTCACTTTGCTAATCACATATCAGAAACTACCTCTGCTGCTTCATTTTGTCCCTGCATTTACTGGTTGGTGTCAGTGCATGTTACCGTGGTCTCCCGCTATGCGCACTAGATTAACGGCCCTCATTGATCCACAGAGACCACAATTCACAACTATCTAAGGATTCCTTCCAATAGCTCGATCTTTACAAGACTTTGAATATTTGGCATGATTTTTAAAGAGTTCATGAAAACTTAGAGAGTGTTGTAGGATCCAATTTGGATCACGGCCTTCCCACTGAAAAAGCTTTTGGACCACCAAAAGTTGGTGTTTAAGCATCAATTAAGTGAGGATATAAATTCCTTGTTTTCCCAATTTATATCCATCTTGTACTGCTTGGTTTTGAACCATTGATTATAATCCTAAGGTACTCAACATCCCCTTTGTGCGTAGTTCTCACCTTCTTGTCCATAACTGTATCTTCCTACAATTCATTGAGATATTCAGGCAACAGATCATCAATAGAAGGTAACTGACTCTGCGCTTTGAGATCTTCAATCAATGAAGGTTCAAATAGTCTCAAGCTTTTTGTATTAACCACTAAATAGATGTGCATGTAAGTTGGCAAATCAAGGTGAAAAACATTTTCATTGGTTTTCTCAAGTATCTTTAAAGGTCGATACCTTATTGGCTTCAACTTCTTACCTTCACCTTGCAATCTGTCTTTATTGATATATAGCCAGACATGATCACCAACTTGGAAACTATGCTCAATCTGATGGTTATCATGCCTTGCTTTGTACTTGGCTTGCCTCTTTTCCAGTTATTCCTGTACTTCTCGGTGAATTTCTTGCATTTGTTCAATGAACTTGGTTGCTTTGTCCACATTTTTGTGCCCATCAACCACTATGTGTTTACGAAAGAAAAAATCCAAGGGAGACCTTGGTGTGAAACCAAAATAGGTCTCAAAAGGAGATCTATGTGTAGGAGAATGTTCAGCACTGTTGTAAGCATGTTTCACATATCATAAATGTTCATCCTTAAGCTTGGGATGCTTGGTGCAATAGCCTTTGAGCAACTAGATCACTGTTCGGTTGGCCACTTTTGTTTAGCCATCTATTTGTGGATGAAAGTTTGTGCTCTTCTTCAATTTTGTGTCCATCAATTCCCAAAGACTTGACCAAAATTTCCCAACAAATCCGAAGTCTCAATCAGATACAATGGAAGTGGGTAATCCAAAATGAACCCATACATGTTTAATGAACAATTTTGTTGTTTATTCAGTTGTAATCTATTTGTTACAATGTATTAAAATACAAATTTTGCTAAACCTATCCACAATAACATATAAATAGTCATGACCTTTCCTAGATTTAGGTAGTCCCCCTACAAAGTCCATGGACACACTTTCCCAAGGATGAGAAGAAACTGGTAGTGGAGTGTACAAGCATAGTTTCCTATTGTTGGGCTTGCTTTTAGCACACATGGTACACCCTCTTACATATCTAGAAATTGTTTCATTCATTTTTGGCCAGTAACAAAATCTTTGCATCTGTGCAACTATTTTACTTACCCAAAAGTGACCTGATATTACAGAAGTGTGTGCTTCTCAAATTATCTTTACTCTTTGTTATGCCCCTATACTACTAGTGTAACCCCTTATTGTTATTTGTACAACCCACTTATTATATTGATCTATCCATGTAGTGCCCATATTGTTACTATTGCGCCCAATAGAAGCCCACTATTGTTATTATTGTGCCCTTACATTATTATTGTTATGTCAGCTCTGATTATGTTATGACCCCTTAGACTCATATATACAGAAAGGAGGTATTTTCATTTGTATCATCCAAGAATTGTTCATTTATATAATGTAAAGAAGGTTGCCCCCTCGAAGAGGCTGAATTCTAAGGCATTGATATATCTTTTCTATCTTTTCTTGAGCTGGTTTCATAACATTTGGTATCAGAGCTTTGGATTCTAGGGTTTCACTACTCCAAACAAGTCATCGTGGCATTTTCGCTATAACTATTTTTCTGCGACATTTCAGAAGTTAAAAGAAATACTCATTTTAGAAGAAGTCGTGCTGAATCTCGGGTCCAAATTTTAGAGCTGTTCATACTATATTTACGGAGATATGATCTGAGGAAGTTGGTCTTTTTACAGACTCCTGAATTACATTCCAAACAAGTGACTTGGGGAAAATCAGCATACTTTCTCTCTGAGCATCAAATTGAAATTTCGTAAGAAGTTACAGAGAGAGGACAGAATGCAGTGTCTTGTATATATTTTTCAGAGCCAAAGGTCGAAATAGCGACTCGTGACACATTGTACAAGTTTTCTCTACTGAACTAGTCTATAATTAGGCCATTGTGGGAGATTTCGCATAACTCTTCCTTGGACAATCCAATTTGAAGACTGGTGCCATTGGAAAGAGGACACAGAGGGCTACTGCAAGTCGTGATTTTAGAGCTTAAGGATTCGAAAATACAGAGTTATAGTCGTTTCAAGATCGAGCTCCTAAAATCAAGAAAAATCAAGATGAGGAAGTTTGATGGCAAGTATCCGGTAAAGTGGATACTTCCGATGGAGCAATATTTTTATCTACATGGTGTACCACTATTACAAAAGGTATGTATTGCATCTTCATATTTAGAACTGGATCAATTTTTATGGTATGAAGGGCTTTGTTCTCATAAATAACTTGTTACGTGGTCAATTTTCAAGGAGGAAATGATAACACATTATGAGGATACAAAGAGAAACACCTTCTTTAGAGCAACACCACAACAATTGGGAAGAGTAAAAGCGCTTTGTGACATAGAGGCAAGAAAAGTTATGGAAATTAGGAAGCATACCCCTCACAACTATAAAGATGTAAGTGTTGTTTCTCCTAGTCGTTACACCACAACAATTGGAAGAAAAAAGAGAAAAATGGCTTTGTTATAATTGTGATAGCAAATGAACTAAAGGTCATAAGTGTGCTGAGAAGAAATTGTTTTACATATAATATGAAGAGGACGAAGAAAAGGATCAAGAAAAATTAAAAGAAGAGGATATACACCAGGACCCCACCCCAAAGAAAGAAGAAATTAATCAAACCATATCTTGTAAAGCATGGCAATAATTACCACTCCTCAAACTCTCAAGATAGAAGGACATATCAAGAAGAAAAATGTGCAACAATTGAAAGATCACATCAAGAAAGAAGAAATGAATCCAACCATATCTTGTAATTCGTTGGTTGAAATTACCACTCCTCAAACTATCAAGATAGAAGGACATATCAAGAAGAAAAATGTTCAAGAAGTGAAAGATCACATCGAGGACCAAGAAATGGAGCCAACCATATCTTGTAAATGATTAGAAGAAAATACCACTCAAACTCTAGAGATAGAAGGACATATCAAGAAGAAAAAGGTTCAAGCAGTGAAAGATCACATCAAGCATCAACAAGAAGTTCTCCAACTTTTAAAGGATAACGCCACCTCAGTGCAAAATCAAACGAAACAACAGGTAGATCAACATCGTAGTGAAAAATGTTTTGATGTAGGTGATTGAGTATTTTTACTACTACATCTCAAGCAAGCTATTTATCAGAAGGAAATGTTGGGAATACTACATGCACTTAAAAAATTGCAACCTTACCGAATGGGAAGACTCTTCAAGGTAAAAATGGATCATGATAGTCTTAAATACTTTTTAGAACAACTATTATCTTTAGAAGAACAAAAAACATGTGTCACAGATATGTTGGGTTATGACTTTGACATCATCTATAGAAAATGGAAGCAAAATTTTTTTGCAGATGCACTCTTAAGAAAGGATGAGGATGTGGAAGCATTGTTTTATGCTATTTCTATTATCCAACTAGATTGGATAAATGAAGCAAGGGATGAACGGAAGAATGATGAAGAAGTATGGCCCCTTATTCAAAAGTTGCAAAATATCGCAATTCAAACAATATTGTCAGAAATTGAAGAGGAAGGAAAAATCATATTGGAACCTGGAGCAGTCACAGCAATAAGAACTTGATAGCTATGGAATCGATCAATTTCAGAGTATCTCATCAAGTGGAAGAACATACGTGCTAAATATTCCACATGGGAGGACAAGAATTTTATACAGAAGCATCAAGAACTACTCAAGCGTTGAGGACAACACTTTTTGAAGGAGAGGGGCATGTTAGGCCCCTATACTACTAGTGTAACCCCTTATTGTTATTAGTACAACCCACTTATTATATTGATGTACCCATGTAGTTCCCATATTGTTACTATTGCACCCAATAGAAGCCCACTATTGTTATTATTGTGCCCTTACATTATTATTGTTATGTCGGTTTTGATTATGTTATGACCCCTTAGACTCATATATACAGAAAGGAGGTCTTTTCATTTGTATCATCCGAGAATTGTTCATTTATGTAATGTAAAGGAGGTTTCCCCCTCAAAGAGGTTGAATTCTAAGGCGTTGATCTATCTTTTCTAACTTTTCTTGAGGTGTTTTCATAACACTCTTTTAGTTTGAGGAATGCACAACCTTCCAAAATGATACAAGAATTGGTCCTTAACATGATAATCCAATTCTTCTACTTGTTTTCCATTTCTTAAAGTTCCATATACATCTTTAAAATCTATATCTTGAGCATACTATTCAATGTAGCTTTCATGCAAAACTAAATTATGCTTAAGTATAGTATATGCATTTATGATTGGTCTGGACAGCATATCTGCAACTTTATTGCATATTCCCTTTTTAAATGTGATGACAAGATGAAACTGTTGTAGAAACCCATCCACCTATAGTGTCTTGAGTGTTGCAACTTATTTTTTGAGTTTAAATATTGAAGTGGCCAATGATCAGTATGTATAACTCTCTTTGCCCATTGAATAATGTTTCCACTTTTTCACACTCTGTACTAATGCACATAATTCTTTATCATATGTGGGATAATTAACCATTGCAGAATTAAATGTCTCAGAATGATAACATATGGATTTACCGTGCTGCATCAACACTGCTCCCATGGCATAGTCATTGGCATCCATTTCAATCTCAAAGGGTCTTTGAGATATGGAAGTTCTAGTACTGGTGTTGTACTAATATTTTCTTTTATGGTGTCAAATTCTTTCTACTATTTTCCTCCCCACTGAAGCATGTTGTTCAATCCTGTTAAAGCATGTAAGGGAGCTACAATCGAGGAAAATTTAGCAATAAACTTTCTCCAATACTATGATACTCTTAAGAAGCTTCTAACTTCTATAGTAGATTTGGGTTTAGGCCAGTTTATAATGACTGCAACCTTAGAGGGATCTATCTTCAATTCACCATCCCTTACAATCTGACCTAAACAATTCAAAGATGTTTTTCCAAATTCACATTTTGATAGCTTAACATAAAGATTTCATTTTTTCAAAACATCTAGAGTCTGCTTTACATGCTTCAAATGTTCTTCCCATGTTTTACTAAATATAATAATCTTGTCTAGATATACAATGACAAAATCATCAATAAAAAGCCTGATTACATCATTCATTACTCTCATGAAATTAGCACGAGCATTAGTTAAGCCAAAAGGCTAACTAGCCACTCATACAATTCTTTCTTTGTTTTGAAAGCAGTCTTCCATGCATCTTGCTCTGCAACTTTGATCTGATGGTAGCCACTATGCAAGTCAAACATGGAAAGGGAAACAACTTCTTTCAATTGATCTAATAGATCATCTATGCGAGGAAGGGGATAACATTTTTTTATTGTTATCTTATTCAGTGCTCGGTAATCAATGCACTTTCTCCATAAGCCATCTTTCTTTCTCACCAAGACAATTGGAGATCCACATGGTGATGTGATAGGCCTTATGAACCCATTCTCGAGTAGCTCATGTACTTGCTTTTGGATTTTTTCATTCTCTAAAGCGGACAACCTATGGATTCTGATGTTAGGCAATGGAGCATCTTGCTGCAAATTAATATCATGTACTATCTCCTTTTTGGGTGGTAGACCTTTAGGTTCGTGAAATAAGATATCATATTCTAAAACAAATTTTTCTAAATAAACTTGTTGTTTAGCATTACAACCTTCAAATACATTGGCTTTGTCAGGTTTCTTCTCCTTTAGAACCATCAGTAAAAAATTGTTTGCATGAATTTACAATTCTTTTTTTCCGCCCTGAGTTTGTGAGAGTATAATTATTCTTGAGTTTATGAGCTCTTACAATATATTCTATTCCATATTTAATGAGTTGGTACTTGTTTTCAGCTCTATAAAAAATGGCTTTTCTATCATACAAGTAAGGACTTCCTAAAACAATTCCAAATATATCCAAAGGAACTGTATCTAACTCAAACTCATCTACAAATGCTAACCGAAAAGAAAGCCTATGTTTACATTGTCTAATCACTTGTAGCTTTGCTTTATCACATAACCAACCCAATTAATATGGCTTCTTGTGAGATGTGGTTATTAATCCCACCTTCTTTACAATTGCTTCAGAAATATGTTTAGTTGTGAGCCACTATCAAATAAAGTATCAATCTCTTGATTCTTGGAAATAACTCTAATATGAAAAAACTCATGTCTTTTCCTCTCATTTTCTTCATTATCAGTAGACTGTGTAGAATTACTAGTAGATGCTTCAGAATTTCTACCTTTTATACCTATGGCTATGATTGTTGTTTCATCCCCTGAGTCTGAGCCCAAATCTTCCTGAATAGCTACAACAATCTTTTTCTTTTTTCCATCAAACTTCTTGGGCCTTAACTCCAGATGTAGAATTCAGCACTGTTCATCATCATGACCATCCTTCTTGCACTGAGTACATAAAGGTTTGGTCTTTCATACAGCATTTCTTTTCCTCTCTTTCCATTTCTACTTTCTCTTTTCCTTGTTATTGCTTGCAATGGGTTTTGATGATCCCCCAACTTATGGGTTCACATTCTTCCCTCTAGCCTCTAGATGTGTAGCCTAAACAGATACCCCATCTATGCTAGTAGGATTAAACATGAGAATGGTGTGCTTTAAATCGTTATGTAGACCACCAATACACTTCAGTAGAGTTTCAAGTGAGTCTAAAGAAATTCCTAGACTCAAAGCTCCTTTTCTAAATTTTTGTGTGTAACTTTGTACACTTTGCACTTTTAATTGTTGAAGAGTTTTCCAACTCATCATAGCTTGTTGAATGTAAGCTAGTGGATATAATTGTTTTGTAATTGCAAAAACAAATTCACTCCAAACAGAAAGGATTTTACCATGCTTCTTCATGTCATTTTGTGTTTTGCCTTCCCACCATACCAAGGCAGTGCCTCCAAGGTGTAGGCTGGCTAGCTAAATCTTATTTTTTTCTGAATCAATGCTCTACACCCTGTAATACACATCAATCTGTCTAATCCAATTATCCAGCTTCTCTGCATTCAACTCTCCATCATATATCGACAAATCAAATTTAACATCTATTTGATCAAAGATGTTGTCCTTTTATTTTCACGGCTATTACGAGGTGTGGGAAGCTTTTCTTCTTTATATTTACCTATAGAATGGTAATTGAGGAGAGATTCTTCTTCTCCTTTATCTTCTTTGGACGTTGATTAATCTTCATCTTTACCTTTCTTAAATTCTCTATACATTTCTTTTACCATGGCTCTCATGGTCATGAAAATATCCACGAACTAGGAGTTTGATTTCAAGGGAATTTCTTCTGCCATTTTCCTCCTAAAATAGACTCTTCCAATTCTTGGGTTAGCTTCAACCAATTCTCCTTCTCCTACTTTGAGCTTTGTTTTAGTTAACATTTAACAACAAAATCCAGCACAAGCTTGTCTAACCTTAGAAACCTAGAGCTCTGTTACCACCTGATTTGAAATTGATCTAAGACAAACAATAAGGTATTACAGACTCATGTGCATAGATGTGCCTATGTTATTTTGTGCAACGAATCGATAAGATTGTGAAATACAAAGACACTGAAGCAGTCAAAGAAAACATAACAGACAACACATATAAACACAACAAGTTTAATAAGGAGTTCATCCAATAGTCCTAGGCTATGTCTCCCGGCCTAGCCTTCAGTGGTGGCCTCTCTATTATGTTTTCAAGCAAAGTTTTTACAACAATGAGTTCAATTTGACCCTCATTCAACAAACACAAATCAAAAAGACTGTACTTGGATCTTCCAAATCTCTAGGGTAGATAGACTCTCCTTACTGACTCTTTGACCTCTAATGGTCACAGCAACATGAGCCCAATCTGAGACTCATACATGACAGGCATTACAGAGGAGTGTGCTTGAACCTCTCAAGCCTTCTTTGGAGTACATAGACTCTCTGACTCTCCCTGTCTCTATCTTAACTCTCGCTCGATGTTTCCTTTGCCTCTGTAGGTCAGCTCGACTTCTTCTCTCTGCTTTCAGCTTACTGCCTACTACTCCTAGATTTTTGCTTCTCCCTTCTACTTTCTGTCAGCTTGTGGCTTTAAAGCCAATATGCTTCCTGACTATTCGTTTTCGCTTCTCGGCTTTCTGATTCCCCTACCTCTGTTTGTTTGAATCCCTTTTTCCTACGTCATCAGTCAATGTATAATGCCTCATAGGGAGGTGGCCACCTATTTCATAATGGATGAGTGTCAGTTCTCTTAGACATACTTGAAATGACAGTTTTTACCGTTAACTCCAAGAATTCCTGTGAAACACGACCTTCTGCTAACACATCATCCATATTGGACTTCAAATCCTATGTGACCTTCCTTTATAATCTTTTCAAATCCGATCATCCATTGGAACACATCTCCATCGTTGATTTGGGGGCCCCAGATCCTACAGTCATTGTTCATATTGAGCAGCTAAGTAAAATTATGTTTACCTATCCGATATGAGCAGTTTTCCCTCTCCCTGCTAGGATGCGTGGCGATCACTATGTGGCATTGGGCGTAACTCGGCTGAAACTACTTACCGCTTGAAGCCCCTTTGATATTCTGCAGGTTTTGTGTAATCCCACTCCAACAGAACTGAAGCATTATTTCCCATGTTTTATAATTATTTCGGGTCTGGGGGCTCTGGGATTTCCTTTAATGAGAGGTCTACCCCGCGATATGCGATTAGTGACTTGTCGCCAATGCGAAACTACATTTGTTGCTTCATTTTGTCCCTGCATTTGCTGGTTGGTGTCAACACGCATTACCATGGTCTGTTGGTCTATGTGCTAGATCGATGGCCCTCGTTGATCCACACTAACCGCAATTTCCAACTATCTGAGGATTCCTTCTGATAGATTGATCTTTACAAGACTTTGAATCTTTGGCATGATTTTTAAAGACTTCATGAAAACTTAGAGAGCTTTCTAGGATGCAATTTGGATCAAATAATAATCTTGTAAAAAAATTTGATTTACCTTATAAAATGCTAAATTATAGAAACTTTCTTATAAATGTACTTAATTTTTTAATAATTTTATTAAAAATACATAATTTAAATAAAAGTGATTTTAAAACTAATTAATTTTATAAAATTGTTAAAATAAAAATTGATTTAAACTGATAATGAATTCAGACAAAAAATGTAAATATTCAATATCATTTTAATTTTAATTAATAAATTATAATTTTTTTGCTCTAATTAAATAATAGCTATATTAAATGGCTAGTTTTTGAAAAATATATTTATTAATTGTATTAAATTTAAATTAATAACTATATCAGGATTCAAATATTAAATGGTTTCAAAACTAGTTCATTTAATATAGCCATTACTTAATATATTATGTTTTTAATTATAATAAATTAATATCATAATTTAAATATTATTGTTCAAATATAGTCGTTACTTGAAATTTTGGTCTCTACATTGCTATGTATTTAAGCTTTGCTATGCTATGTCTCTATATCTGATCTTGATGATGAACCACACTTGTTGGTTCAAAACACACTATGTCTCTTCATCTAGTCTTGATGATGAACCAAACTTTTGGTTGAAAACATGTGGGCCAAAATTTTCCAAAAAAAAAGTCTTATCTGATTTCTATGGAAAGACTTAATTCATTACTCTCTATTTAAACCTTTATCATGCTCTATCTCCCCAGCTAATCTTAATGATAAACCACACTTATTAATTTGAAACACATTAATAAAAAAAACTTTTATGTAATAAAAAAACTTATTTCTTTTATTGAAATTACAGAGCATCTAACTTTATATACCCAGCATTTTATATATATGCAACTATTCATTTTGAAGTTGATTAAAAATAGCTAGGAAGAATTATAACTTTAATGCACTTTTGATCCCAAAGTGGACAAGCGTTATAATTCTTCCCAATTCTCCTTTACGTTAAAATTGAAAATAATAAGAAAATATTATATATTTTTTTAATGTGGATTAGAGATAACTATGAAGAATTATAACTTTAATGCTTTTATCCCAAAGTGGACAAACGTTAAAATTGAAAATAATAAGAAAATATTATATATTTTTTTAATGTGGATTAGAGATAACTATGAAGAATTATAACTTTAATGCTTTTATCCCAAAGTGGACAAACGTTAAAATTTTTTCCAATCATCCTTTCGTTAAAGTTGAAAATAATAAGAAAATATTATATTTCAGATTTATTTGCTTTGATTTTTTTTAAATTACGAGTTATCTGACTTTTTATTTGGAGACCTAATGTCACGTGTCACATAATGTTTGGACCGAACTTTACCGCTAAAGACTATGCTGATCAATAATTTTCATGAATCCTCGTTTGTTTGTATTCTTGTAAAAAGATGAAATCTTTGTGGATTAGAGTCACCTGCCTTTTAATTTTTGTAAGTAGTGTGTGCTTCCACCTCATTAGCTTTCCGTCCCATCTAAAAGATAAAGCTAAAAATATCCGTCTAATGTGGAAGGATAATCCTTGCACCGAAAAACCTTTCCGAGCATATCATTCACACATATTTTGATAAGATTACTTATCTTTAACGCTTGCATTTCATTCTCTCCCGAAAAAAAGATATATTTGACATCACATAAAGTATAAAATTTATCATTCCACTGACAAACCCATTCCAGCATATCCTTCACACAGATTTTGATAAGATTACTTATCTTAACGCTTGTATTTCATTCTATATGGAAGAAAAAAGACATATTTGAGATTACATAAAATATAAAATAAGTGGAAAAAAATATATATATTTGACATTACTTAAAATATAAAAGAAGAGGGTATTATTAGATGTTTG
>APFE030251521.1:0-16383 GCA_000404065.3 Pinus taeda
TGGTCAACACTAGACCAGATATCTGTTTTGCAGTTAACACGATGAGTCAGTTTATGTGTGAGCCTAGGAAGGTTCACTGGGTGGCTGCAAAACACATTTTGCGGTACTTGCAGGGGACAGTGGATTATGGTCTGGACTACAGACAGGGAGATGGAGTGAGATTGGTAGGATACACTGATTCTGATTGGGCAGGTTGTGCTTCTGATAGGAAGAGCACTTCAGGGTGCTGTTTTGGGTTGGGTTCAGCAGTAGTGTCATGGTTCAGCGGGAAGCAGCAGTCAGTAGCACTGAGTTCAGCAGAAGCAGAGTATATGGCAGCCAGTCTAGCTAGTTGTGAGGCCATCTGGCTTCGCAAGATGTTGTTTGGCTTATTTGGTCAGCCGTTAAGACCTTCAGTGATTTATTGTGATAATCAGAGTTGCATTAAACTCACGGAGAATCAAGTATTTCATGACAAGTCAAAGCATATCGGGATCAGATATCATTTCATCAGAGACTATGTTCAGAAGGGAGCTGTGAAGCTTGAGTATATTTCCACTGATGAACAGGTAGCAGACATTCTTACCAAAGCCTTACCACGGGGCAAGCATGTTACTTCAGAGACAAGATGGGTGTGGTGAGGAACACCTTCCTCGGTAAGAGGGAGTGTTCAAATTTGGTACCGGAGGACAGGTGGTTCCCTTAGGCTTTGATCTTTGGCCTAGGGAAAAGTGTCCAAAAGATTTTAATTTTTCTCCTAAAGTGACTTTATAATTTTTATAAAGTTAAAATCTAATTTAAAAGTGACTTTAAGTGATAAAGTTACTAAGTCTAATTCTAAAGTGACTTTTATAAAGTCAATGAAAAATTAGAAAGGAAAAGTGACTTTGGAAATAAATGACTAGTGGGTCTTTATTAAAGTGGGTGAATTAAAAAATAGAAAGTGAGATTTAAATGTGCATTTAATCTCAGCCATTGATCTAAATCTATTTCAGCCATTGGATTTAGAGATCACCCAAAAGTCACTTGGATCACCCAAAAGTCACTTGGAGTTATATTAAAGGAGGAAAGGAGGAAAAGATCATTCATTCTTTCATGAGCAGATTGGGAGAAGGAGAGCAAGAGAGCAAGGGAGATTTCTGGACAAGAAGGAGAAAGAGGCAGCAGTTTGGCACACATACCAGGCAGCTCTTCAGCAAAATTAGAACAGCAGAAAGACAAGCAGAACAGCAGCAAGAACAAGCAGAAAAAGCTGATTTTTTTGCTGAAAACTGAGAAGTTTCCAGGTGGTCCGTTGGGCTGAAAACGGATAAGTTTGCTTGCTGAAAAATTATTTTGCTGTAATTTTTTGCTGAAATTTTCTTGCTGTAAAAAGACATTTTTCAGAAATAAAGAAGAGCTCTCAAACTGGTTTTCCCCAAGAGTTGTAGGGGGTTTTTCCAGGGTCACGTTGACCAAAAATATCAGTGTTTTAATGTGTTTTAATGGCTTTTTATTACTGCTGATTTTTATTTCTGCAATTTCCAGCATTCTGTAAATTTTCCAGAATTTGTGTTTTCAGCAAAATTTATTTTTTCCAGCTTGTTGAATGTATGGTTATGGGAAAGGGCATTTAACTACATGGGAGAAATAAGGAGAAACTGAAAACCGGGGTGGGAAAACAAAAATTTTAACAAGGTCTTTTTATTTAGAGGTCAAGCACCCATTGAGAGATTCTAGGGTTTGTCCCAGGGCCAAGAAGTCAAAAGAGTCATTGTCATATGAAGAAGACCCCATCGAACACATTGTAACATGTGAAAAGAATTATTTTTGTATTTAAAAGTGCCAAAATACCTTCCAAGACCAAGTTGGATTGGCAACTAAGAAGTCAGCCTCATTAGGGTATGTCATCAACCTTGGAAGCCAATATATAGGAGGGAACTCGACCTCCTATGGTCTCTCTCTCATCTTCTCATCATCTAAGCGAAGGAGAAGCAAAACAAGGCTAGCGAAGAAAGAAGAAGGACGAAGGTTTGGGTTGTTTCTCTCTCTCTCAGACACACACACGTGCGAAGGAAGGCTAGGGTTTTGATGTTGCAATATCGAAGTTGAAGAAATTGCAAAAAAAAAGGTCAAAGGAAGGTCTAATAGGTCACCTACAAGCCCTAGAAGAAGGAAGAACCTAAGCGAAGGTCAAAGGAAGCCTTGGAAGCCCTAAAATTGTTCACACGTGTGGAAGCAGTAACTATTGCAGGGGCCAAAAATTCCAGACCTGTAGTGGAGGCCGCAATTCTGTAGCTGGGGGTTGAAGTTGTGCAGCGAGAAGAGATTTGATTGGTTTGACTTGGACAAAGGAAGCACATAATCAAGAAGGTCAAATTTGGTCTTGGAAGGGTATTGGTCTTGGTATAGAGGTCTTGGAAGTCGACATTTGAAGAATCTATAAGAAGAGAAGAGATTTGTGGGTTTTCCTTTCAAGTGGAGAGGTTTTGGCCCTGGCTTGCAGCCTACATCGTGTGTTCTTGTCTATTGTTGATCTTCTTGTTCTAGTAGTTGTTTGATGATAAGAACAACAAAATAATAATAGAAGACATCACAAGCACTTATCAAGTTGAAGAGAAATCATCTTAGTTGCAACCCTTCAAATTTCTCAACATCGAACCAGAGTCAAGGTTGGCTAAGGGTAGGATGAAGATCACTACATCCTTGAAGAAATCTTTGAGGCGGTGTTCTATGGTGCCAAGTCATCTCAAGCAAGGTATCAAGGCATTGTGGAATCCCCTATTATCCATCAAGAATAGTATGACCACGAATTCTACAAAGGACAAAAGGTTATTCTCAGCACCTACAGGTACATTTGAGGACAAAAATATTTGGGTAATTGACAATGGAGCATCAATACATATAACAAGTGAGCAGAAACAACTAAAGACCTTATCAAGAGGAAAATCTTCCTACTCTGTTGAACTTGGTGATAAAAAGAGCTATCTTGTAAGAGGAATTGGATCAACTTCACTAAAGCTAGAAAATGGAGGAAACATTAATCTCAATAACATTCTCTTCGTACCATGTTTGCAAAAGAATCCACTTTCCATGTCATGTCTAGAAGATAAAGGAGATAGGGTCGCTTTTATAAATGGAAAGGTTGTGGTATGGGATAAATGCTCTAGCATTGACAATGCAAAAATCATTGGGATTCATGAAGGAAGACTTTACAAGTTGTTGACACCTCTCTCTCAAACTTTGGTTTACATTGAAGTAAGTCCATGTGAGCTTTGGCATAGAAGGTTTGGACACCTTTACTACAAAATCTTACCAACTCTAAATTCAATGGTGAAGGGCATCAAGGAGGATCATGAAGGAGTGTGCAAGGGATGTGCATTAGGTAAAAATGTTAAGAAACCATTTGGAAGCAGTGCTTCAAGGTCAAAAGAAATCCTGGAACTCGTTCATTCTGATGTTTGTGGTCCTATGTCTACGAAGCCTCTTGGAGGTCATCTATATCATGTAACATTCATTAATGACCACTCAAGGAAAACTTGGATTTCTTTGTCGAACTCCAAGGATGAAGTATTTGACAAATTTCAAGAATTCAAAGCTAAAGTAGAGAACCTTACAAGAAGGAGGATAAAGGTCCTGAGGTCTAACCATGGAGGAGAATACAGATCTAAGGAACTCATAGCTTTCTGTAAGGAGGTTGGGATTAACAAGGAGTTGATAGTCCCATATAATCTTGAACCAAATGGAGTTGTTGAACGAAAGAATCGATCGATTGAGGAAAGTGTTAGTGCCATGTTACATGATCGAGACTTGCCTAAATTGTTGTGGGGTGGAGCATCAAAAACTATTGTATATGTTCAAAATCGAAGTCCTCACAAATCACTAGACAACATGACTCCTGAGGAAGCATTCACTAGGAATAAACCAAGCGTATACCATCTTTGAATATTTGGTTGTCTTGTCTATATTCACATTCTGAAAGATAAGAGAAAGAAGTTGGATCCTACAAGCATGAAGGGAATATTTGTTGGCTATAGTAACACACTTCAGAAGCATATAGGATCTACATAAAGAAAGGGCACCGAATAGAAGTAAGTCGAGATGTAATCTTTGATGAAAGTATTGCATTCAAGAAATCGAAGGACCTCCCGATTGACTCTAATCATGAAGAACTTCCGATATTTGAAGAAGAATACACTAGAGAAGAAGAGGATTCAAATCATGAAGAATTAGGTCCCAGTGAACCTGTGCAACAAGTGATCATCCCTGAAAGCAGAAAAAAGATCTCATTGGTTGAAGTCTACTCTTCTAGATGCAGAAGGACATGGAGCAACAAGAGATACGTTTAGGGAAAGTAAGAAACCCAAAATATATTTAGGGTATGCAGCCTATACGACAAAGTTAATAGAAGCAAAACCATCCACCTTTGAAGAGGCTATCAAACATCAAAGATGGAAAGACGCCATGAATGAAGAATATCAATCAATAATGAAGAATGGAGTCTGGGAGATCTTTCCTAGGCCTGAAGACAAATTTGTGGTAACTTCCAAGTGGTTCTACAAGATTAAACATGTTGCAGATGGAAGTATTGAGAAATATAAGACAAGATTTGTAGCTAGGGTTTCTCCCAACAAGAAGGCATCGATTATGAAGAGAAATTTGCACCTACAGCAAGGTATACAACTATACGTTCATTGGTCTCTTTGGCAGCATCAATGGTATGGAACATCTATCAAATGGATGTTAAGACAACATTATTGAATGGTACTATTGATGAAGAAGTCTATATAGATCAACCCTTGGGATTTGAAATGAATGATAAAGAGAATCGTGTTTGCAAGTTGTAGAAGCCACTTTATGGCCTTAAGCAAGCACAAAGGGCTTGGTATGCAAGGATGGACACATACCTACAAAGATCAAGCTTCTCGAAGATGTCTATTGATAAAAATCTCTATATCAAGGTTTTGAAGGACGAGCCCATAATCATTTTTCTATATGTGGATGATCTTCTCATGACAGGTGTGGAAGGTCATATCCAATAGTGTAAAAAGCAAATGGCAGTAGAATTTGATATGAATGATTTAGGGCTAATGCACTATTATTTGGGGTTGGAAGTTTGCACTGACCTAATGAGATATATCTAGGTCAAGCAAAATATATGATCGAAATGTTGAAAAGGTTTGACATGATGGATTGCAAAACTATGACAACCCCTATGATCATAAATTTTGAGAGGCTAAGAAGTTTTGATTCAAGCCCTATAGATCCAACAAGGTATACACATTTAGTTGGCTCACTAACGTATTTGGTAAATACTAGACCAGGCATTTGTTTTGAAGTGAATATTCTCAGTTAGTTTCAGGAAGAGCCTAAGCATGACCATTGGATAGCAGCCAAGCATATACTAAGATATTTGCAAGGTACAATCCACTATTGCTTGAAATATGATAGAAAGAATGATATACTTGATTGGATATACAGATTTTGACTGGGGAGGCAGTGAGATGGACAAGAGGAGTACTACTGGAGATGTTTTAGTTTGGGATCCTCCATGATATCCTAGATGAGTAGAAAGCAAGAATTGATTGTTTTGAGTAGTGTTGAAGCTAAATATATTGCAACCTGTTAAGTAAGCAAAGAAGCTGTCAGGTTGAGGAAGTTGTTGTCCTACTTGTTTGAAGGACCGATGGACCCTATAGTGATACATTGTGACAACACCAATTTCATAATGTTGTCTAAATACCTAGTGTTCCATGGAAAGACAAAACACATAAATAACAAGTATCACTACATACGAAAGTTGGTGCAAGATGGAGTGTTGCAGCTACAGTATATCTCCATTGATGAACAATTGACATCTTGACAAAATCTCTTCCTAATAAGAAGCTTGTGTATTTGAGAGACAAGCTTGGATTGGTTGATATATCCTCCCTAGTTGAGAGGGAGAGATATACACATCATTCTTGTCTTCACTTCATGAAGAAAGAATGGAGGATTGGGTAAGCATCTAGTTTCTGATACTCTTTGAGGATGAGGTTCGCATCCAAGACGTAAGAGTAGTCGAAGAGGAAATTCCATGAGGATGTGTTATTCCATGATAGGAATTGTCCTAAAAGGACATACCCTGTGAACACCCAGGTGGGTTATGTACCTTAAGGGACAATGATGATGGTGTCTATCAGTGATTGGACTCGCCAACATTGTGCTCAAATCTTGTGGAGAGATAGAGTTGTTAGACAAGGCCTTGCTATGTGACAATATCGATCAGTATGATGCAAAGAGATAAGTTGAAATGATATCTTATGAGATGGCTTACCAATTCAACTCTTCATATGAGATCTCTTCAATTTGAGAATATTCGTGTACCATTATGAATACCTCCCTATTTAAGAGGGAGCGTTGAAATGTGTAACTAGATTTGATCTTCATAAATATGAAATGTACTTTTGATTCTTGTATATTGTAAAAAAAAGGAAATTTATTATTGTTATTTTTGTAGCATGGATTTCATGCTCAAGGTCTTTTTATTTAGAGGTCAAGCACCCATTGAGTGCTTATAGGGTTTGTCATAGGGTCAAGAAGTTAAAAGAGTCATTGTCATATGAAGAAGACCCCATCGAGCACATTGTAACATGTAAAAAGAATTATTTTTGTATTTAAAAGTGTCAAAATACCCTCCAAAACCAAATCAGCCTCACAACTAAGAAGTCAACCTCATTAGGGCATGTCGTCCTCCTTGGAAGCCTATATATAGGAGGGAACTCGACCTCCTATGGACTCTCACTCATCTTCTCATCACCTAAGCGAAGGAGAAGCAGAAGAAGGCTAGCGAAGAAGGAAGAAGGACGAAGGACAAAGGTTTGGGTTATTTCTCTCACTCTCTCTCTCTCTCACACATCAAAGAAGGAAGGCTAGGGTTTTGATGCTGCAAGATCAAAGTTGAGGAAATTGCAAAAAGAAGGTCGAAGAAGGTCTATTAGGTCACCTACAATCCCTAGAAGGAGGAACCCAAGCGAAGGTCAAAGGAAGCCTTGAAATTGCTCATACGTGTGGAAGCAGTGACTGTTGTAGGGGCCGAAAATTTTAGACCTGCAGTGGAGGCCGAAATGTTGTAGTTGGGAGCGGAAGTTGTGCAACTGGAAGAGATTTGACTGGGTTTGACTTCGACAGAGGAAGCACATCATCAAGGAGGTCAAACTTGGTCTTGAAAGGGTATTGGTCTTGGTCTAGAGGTCTTGGAATTCGTCATTTGAAGAATCTATAAGAAGAGAAGAGATTTGTGGGTTTTCATCTCAAGTGGAGAGGTTTTGACCCTGGCTTGCAGCCTACATCTTGTGTTCTTGTGTATTGTTGACCTTCTTGATTTGGTAGTTGTTTGATGATAACAACAACATAATAATAAGAGAAAAAGCTAATAATCAAACAAATTAAAAATACATCACAAGCAGTTATCAAGTTGAAGAGAAATTATCTTAGTTGCAGCCCTTTAGATTTCTCAACAAAACCAAGTTAAACTCCAACTCATCCTATCATCCACAGTCTGATGGGCAAACTGAAGTGATGAATAAAGGTCTCGGGAACACACTAAGAAGTCTTGTGGGTGATCATCCCAAGCAATGGGATCGTGTATTAGCTCAAGTTGAGTTCGCAAATAATGATTCGCCAAACAAAAGAACAAGGAAAAGTCCATTTCAAACTTTGAATGGAATGCATCCTAGGGGAGTTTGTGAACTATGAGATTTGGGCAAACTGGAACAAAGAAGTGTTGAAGGTGAAGATTTTGCAACAACAATGAGTGAGTTATATAAGCAAGTTAAATAAAGGTTACAAGTTAGCAACTCCAAATACAAGCAAAAAACATATTTAAAAGAAGAAAAGTGAACTTTGAGGTGGGAGACATGGTCTTATCTCACCTAAGAAAGGAGAGATTTCCAAGAAAAGAGTATAATAAACTTAAGATGAAGAAAATAGGTCCTTGCAAGATACTTCGTAAGTTTTCTGCAAATACTTATGAACTGGAGTTACCTACAGGTATATAGGTATTTCACCCATTTTCAACGTCACTGATTTGTACCCTTATCTAGTCAGTGGCAAAGACTCGTCTACAACAAATGTGGACAATAGGAAGGACAGTGAGCAGCAGTGGCTAAAACAATGCCTACGGCAAAAACATTGGAGGCTGAAATGATTTTGGGCACAAAGGTTGCAAAGAAAACAAGAGAAGAGGAATATTTGGAGTACTTAGTGGAGCGGAAAGGTCGTCCGGTTGAGGATTCTACTTGGATGAATGTTGCAGCTCTACAAAAAGCATGTTATTCTATAGAAGACCTTATGAGCAGGAGCTCATAAATCTTTCTTTTCTGGGAAGCCTAATGCAGGTGCATAGGTCGAGCACAAGATATAAAGAATTTGGACACGAGCTTACCAATGTGATGCGATGGTCACATGGTAATGCTGGGAAAAAAATTAATGTTCAGAAATTCTGAATATTTAATTTAGGAGTAGGTTTTGATTTTTTTTAAATAAGATGGAGAAGTTACTCATCTATAGAAGTTATTTTCCGTTGTAAATATAGTTTTCAGGTTCCCTTGTTTTGTGGAGAAGGGAAATCGATTCATTTTCATGACCCTTGGTTGTAAAAGTCAGTTTCTTTTTAGGAACAATAAAGAACAAGTGCCTAGAAACTCCTAGGGGAGGAGAAAAAGAGTAATTCATTGTTTCCTCTGTATAAACACAGTTCTGAACTTTGCAAACACGACTGCACTTTCCAATTTGTGTGAACCAGGGGTATTTTGTGTGAATGGCGTAATAATCAGCAAATGGGATTGTAAGCTTGTATGGTTTGAGATTGAATCGAAACCTAGTGATTAAACCAAATCGATTTCCGCTTATGACCTGTTATTAATCGCAGTTTTGTTCATGTGCATTTGATCATTTTGAGAGCCTATAACTCATTGAATCGATTGTATTCTTGTTATATTGGTTTCAAAGCCCCATGAAGGAATGTGTGGTATTTACAACGATTTGAGTGTTGTTGTTAAAGTAAGACAGAGTACCCTATTTTGGAACACTGTCAAACTTTTCTTCAACTGGTTTTTTCTATTCTTTTCTGATGGGCAAATTTGTAATAGTATTACAAACCTCAACTCATTTACTGTGTTGAAGTGTAAGGGATCATGAGAGTCAATTTGGTAAGAGTTGAATCGATCCATCTTCCCAGAAATTGGTATACCAAATTTTCACAGTGCACTGACAAATCATTATATAGCGAACAACGCTACCAAATTATTCTGTAGTGACTAAATAGTTAATTAGAGAACAGACGCTACCAAATCATTTCGTAGTGACCTACCAAAGCAAATTGAAGGACTACGTCTCAATGTCAAATCTCCTTTTAGCATGCCTATTGCACCACCGCAACTCCTGTTCTATGAGGCCAGTTAAAGATCAATAGGAAGACCCAAATCTTAGAGGGGGTTGGAGATCAGACCAAGTTGGGGTAGGCCCTAATCTAAGCCAAGAAACAAGATTCGTCCAAGTTGTTAACAAGGGTTTGTGGAGGGGCAAGGGCAAATAGAAGGGTATCCATGAAGTCTGAGCAGAGCTACATCATAGCACATCATCTTAAGAAGCATACCGAGCTAAGGAGAGTTGCAGGTCTAAAGGAGGATAAGTTTTTTAGGACGCCAAGTATCCTCAAGAAATTTGTTTGTTGCAGGTGTGGTTCTGTGCGAGAAAGAAGCATCTTTGTTTGTTGGGCAAGGTCCAATTTTGTAATTTAAGAGAAAGTCGAAGCCCTATTTTTTGTTACAAGAAGACTGCAAGGCCTTAGGGTAGTTGGAAGAGGGCCAAAAGGCCACAAGATCAATTGCACAAGCGGCTACAGTTGATTTAGAAGGTCACAAGTAGAGGAATAGAGGTTTGAGAGGCCTCAGAAATCTAAAGGCACAAGGCCGAGGTTCCACAGATCAAAGTAAAGGCAAACAAGGGTTGTAAAGGGCTTTTATTTGTTGTGTGGAGGAATGTTGAGATACTTATTAAAGTTTGTTCATCAAAGGAGTAAATGAACAGTTGTTTTAAGGTTGATTATGCAATCACCTTGAAGGATCTAAGGGACTGTGAGATGCTAGTGTTTGATGGCTAATTATGTAGTAGGTTTGAAGGACAAAAATTACTATAAGTACCCTGTATTTTGGAGCTAATACATACAAGAAGTCTGAAGGATCTGACTTGTTGTGAGAAGCAATATATAACAGAGATCTAAAAGGAGTCAAATCACTATGTGTTGGTGACGAAGGACAGCCAGGTGTCAAGAGCAAATATAGACTAAAAGCATTGGTGTTGAAACGACATCTTCAACAAGTCATGTGTTTTGTTCTCGTCTTCTTCTTTGGCAGATTGCAAATATGAAGTAGCAGATCACAAGCCCTAGTTTTGTATATTATGTGTACTAGTTGTACTAGAGATCGAGGACGATGATCCCTAATACAGGAGCCCCATGATTCTTTTATTGATGGACTAATAAAATAACTGAGCTTTGGGCTCAAATCTCTATGTACTTAATTGATTTCACTGTCGAAGATTTCCATTATGAGAAGTGTTTGTAAGTTGAGGTTCCTAGTGTGTTTGTGTGCATGATCAACCTCAAGACCAAATCTAGGGCAGAAGGAAAATCCAACATAATGTTAGGGTGACAAAAGGCAAGGGCAATCAAGGTGATTAGAAGAAACAATGAATAAGTTCAAATAAAATTTTGCCTTACTTTTTGCCTAGTAGTTTAAGCCCTGTGGAATAGCACAACAAGTGTTCCAACAAAAATCTTATTGAAGGGAAAAAAAGAGGGATTGAGCTAGCAAGTGTAAAAGGTAGGTTGAAAGTCCAAGAAGACAATGGAGGAACCAAAGGGAGATCCAAGAGGCTAAAGGAAGGTAGAGAGGCCAAAAAGGGGGTAAACGAAACCATAAAGGGAAGTCAAAAGGCCAAATAAGGTAGGTAGGGAGGAAAAAAGGAGGAATGGATGATTGAAAGGGGGTTGAGTTCAAACAATAGTTGAGGGGCCAAAATAGAGGTCAAATAGTTGAAGAAAGCAAGGAAGAGCATTACGCCCCCATGTTTTTTGAGGCAAGACTAGAGAAAAGAAGCAAATAATTTGTCAATAAACAAAAGAAAAAGGAAAAACGGATAGGAAAATTTGCCCCTAAGACACTATAAGTGGTTGCAAGAAGCATTCAAAATGGATCACTGAGGAAGTTAAATTAGGGGTACATCCTCAAATAAATGGGTAAATCTCATGGGTCTAGCCCAAGTGATTGCATAATGGAGTGTTATACTCCCTACCTAGGTTATATTCTCATAATTGACATGACAAAGCTACGAGCTTCTACAAAAATGGATTTACCCTGGGTGCCACCCTTGAAATAAGGAGGAAGTGCCAACTGGGTTTATCTAGGAAATGCATTACATGAAAAAAATACATGGGAGAGCAAAAAGTGACAAAGGTGACACAAGAAGAAATAAATAAAGGATTAAAGCAGGGTTTGGCACACAATCCACAAAGACACTATAGATATAAAATGAGAATGACCCATGGATGATTCTAACAAAGGAACAAAACTATGATGTGAAATGCTAGAAGTGTGATGGTTTACATTGGTTGCGGAAATAAAATAAGTCATTGGCAAGGCTACAACAAAGGAACAAAACTATGATGTGAAATGTTGGAAGTGTGATGGTTTACATTGTATCATGTATGTGGAAATAAAGTAAGTCAATGGCAAGGCTACAACAACTGTAAGAGAATAATGGACCAAAATTGTTGAAAGGGACTTTGGATGAAAAAAAGACCAAGAGGTAGGGCATAGAATGGTTGTGACTCGTGAGTCAAAGGCTAGCTAAGATGGGGCACATCATAAGTGTATGCAAGATGAGAAACCTATTGCAAGAAAGGGAAAACAAAGAGGGGAGAATGAGTAATGTTAGAAAAAAACTATATATATAATCTTTGGGCTTTTAACAATGACAGAAGAATACAAATCCTCCTATAAAACTACTAAGATACCAAGGAATTGAGAGATGAGATAAGATAATTACATTAATGTCCAACGAATGACCACAAAAGTAGGTCAATGGAATTCAAGAGTACAACTAATTTAATGGCCGAGGGCGAAGGGGGCGAACAAGGCACTAGCTCGTTGTTAGAGTCCTTTGTAACCATCATGGGGTCCTACTATATGATCTAGGGTGGAATGTACAAGCGAGGTATACTCCTAACATCTAAGTTTGAAAGAAGAAAACTTTGAATGGATCTTTGGTTGCTCCTTTGGGGCTAGGACATAGTCTAACGAGAGGGAGGCACTCTACTTTTAGACCATGTGGAGTTGATCTCTCTAAACGCTCTAAAAATGTGTGGCCTGATGTATGAACTAATACCAACAAGTCACTTCCGATAAGATGGTTTCCCTCCCTAAGGGGAAGGAGGAGGAGAAACCTGAGGTCTCACCATTCTGTTGTTTGTTGCACTCTAGAAATTTGTCTGTTGTTTGTTGCTTCACTCTAATGGGTCAACAAGTATGAGGTGATCATTCAGGACATCACAGGGCAAGGCATCGCATGCAAGGGTTGAGATCTATCGCAGAAAAATTCCTTAATGAAAAGGCTAAGCATCTTTGGTCTTGATAGCCAAAGAAAATAGACAGTGAGCTCCCCGAGTCTCTATCAAGGCAATGATAACATCCTCTAATCTATAAGGTGCATCTATGTCTTCGGCCTCTAAAGGTTGCACACCTAGCAAATCCTATCAAATTGAGGTATATAATGATCTATATCTATTCAGAGTCAATGGGAGTTGTCCCAAAGGGATCCTGAGGAAGTGCATCCAATGTCTGCGTGTGTCTGGAAGATGATGATGCCATCATGCAACTCCAAAAAGTATTTAGGTAGGACATCTTCAACCCTAGGCTCGTCAAATGTGAGGTTGACGTGACTTGGGCGTACAATATGTAGATGTCTTCTTCTCTAATGGCTTGGTTCAATACCTACCTACCTAGCAAGAGATGGCTTAGTGCATGAACAATGGCAAGCACTCTGGGATATAATAAACAATTGGAGAAGTCGAAACACCTCTGAGAACCAACCTCATGCTTTAGATACTTGAGGGAGTATCTAAAGCATGAACCTCCAAGGACCAGAGTGCTACATAGAGATACCTTTCTCTCTCAGTGGAAATCTCTAAGAGATCGACCTCGACGATGGAAAGAAACAAAACAGAAAATGACCTCGAGGCAGCAAGGGTGGATGTCAAACTTTGCCTGGATGATGAATTGCAAAACCATCCGCTTACATTTGATGATAAGCCTGAGAAGCAAGGTCTATACTCTCTCCAACCTAATCCAATCTGTCTGCAATAAGCTCAATCCCCAAATCTCATAGCCATAAGGAATTGTGGGTCTAATAATTACCTCCATGAGGTGGAGTTTAGTCAAAATGTTGTAAAAATGCCACTAAAAACATTATCTCACAATGAGGGAAGGGAACCATATCCTTTTCACGTCAAGGTTGGAGGGCCTATCGCCACCCAAAGTGAGGCCTCTTGAATTGGACTCTCGTGTAAGCAATAGTGATCTCAATCACTATATCCTTCAATAATAGAAATGTAAGTATGTAAGAGATCTCTTCAACACATTGAAGATCAAAACCTTAGTTTTACCCAAGTTGACTGCCAATTGTGAAAGGTCACAAAAACTAGGCTAGTGCATCGATCTGTCTTTGCAGACCCTCAAGAGAAAAAGGCCAACAAGGCCAAGTCATCAGCAAATAGGACAAAAAAAATCAACACCTAATGTGGAAGAAAGCCATCCCCCTCTTGGATATGCTCATGGAGGAAAGACTACAACTCATCAATCCAGATCCCAAAGGGAGTCAACAAGCACCTTTAGTTTACACGGATGGTACTCTAGATGAAGTTGGAAAGGTTGTGCCATCATGAGGCATCCCAGGACTATTTCATAGAGTCTCATGATAACTGGCAACAGGGTCTTAGATATGCCAATGTCGTGAAATGTCTAATATAATGCCTCCCTCCATACTATGTCAAATGCTTCCTAAAAGTCTACAAAGCAACTATAAATCTTCAAAAAGCGATGACGAGACTCTTCAGTAATGGCTAGAAGTGTGAAGATGTGATCAATCGTCTGATAGTTGGGGCAGAAACCTGCCTATCCTCGAGCCCTATGATGATGGCTCTTCAACTCCTCAGAGAGCCACTAGTGTAGAACTTTGAGCAACCAAAAAGAAGTGAGCATATTTGACGAAATAAAATAACATGGATAATAACATTACCTTACGGGGTTACCTAGCCATTTTTTTTCTGTATTACTGAAAGAATGTATACATAGTTCTTAATATCAACCACTGAATGACTTCATATTTCTAAATATTAACCTCATTAACATACGGGGTTTTACCTAGCTGTTTTCTTTTTCTGCGTCGAAAAACAGGTAATGACAGATACATAAAAAGAAAATTACAAATGTATTCCAACCTGATTGCAGACGAAGAATGAGGCTGATCCCTCAGACCTGCACAAAACGTCCTCGTTTCACCTTCTTCCACGATTGTGAACACTCTTCTTTGCCTTCACCTGTTGCAGAGCAAAATTCCTTAAATTCCTTATAAATCATTGACCATGCCAAAAACCAATAAAAAAGGAACTGACCAAAAAAAGCAGAAAAGCTTTACCTGGAATATCTCTATCAATTCAAATGCCAGTGGTTAAAACGCGCAGGAATTCCCTCCAAATGACAATGTTTAAAACCCTTGTGATGTCCTGCGAAACGCCACTAGTTAAAACCCTACCAATTCCTGAGGGCTTTAACCATTGGAGGGAATTCCAGAGGGTTTTAATCATTGGCCTTAGAAATCATTTACCATGCCAAAAACTAATAAAAAAGGAACTGACAAAAAAATAAAAAGCAGAAAAGATATCTCTATCAATTCAAATGTCAATAGTTAAAACCCTCAGGAATTCCCTCTAAATGATAATGTTTAAAGCCCTTGCGATTTCAAAACCGTACCAATTGCGAGTTCCCTGATTCTCCCAGTGTGTTTGCCTCGACCTAAAGAACTCTGCAGAGGAAAACAAAGTACTTCTTCCCGACAGCGGCCGTGAAAGGATACGATTTCGCAGCAGGTCGGCGGACGGTGACATTAATCACAATTCCACTGCCACCTAACACAGAGATTCCCTGCTGTCTCTCCCACGTTGCACCCATTGGAGAACTCCAGGGCTTGGGCTTCTCTCGGCTTTTCTCTCGGCCTGTAGAGCCCTACTTCATCACCTTTTTCTCCTTCCCCTCCGAGCGTAGCTTCTGGCTTTCATTTTAAGAGTTGTCTCTGGTTGTCCATTTGCTTCTGCTCTGGACGCTAATGGTTCGACCCTCGTTCTTTAGAGTTGGAATCGTTCTTTAAAGTCGTCCACATTAATCGCGTGAATGTGTTCGACGATCACATTAATCGCGTGAATGTGTTCGAATCGCGTAAATGTGTTCGATGATCTCAAAAAGTTTTGGTAGAGATATAATTGGTAATTGCACTAAATGTTGCAATGGAAATATTGTAAGGAAAGATTAGGGTAGAAGAAAGATGTCACATAGAAGGAGCCATTGTGAAGGAATGAGAGGCGGATTTCATTTCCATAGAACCAAGTCATGGAGGTTTCAAAGATATTGATGATAAGAGTGATCAACAAGTAGACACTCCAGAAATGCTGAGAAGATGCATGGAAGAGGAAGTTCCAAGAGATATCACCACAATACAAATATATATGTAACCAACATAATATGTTCACATTTATAAAAATGTTATTATAGATATTGAATTAGGAAATTGGGGTGAAAATCCTTTGGTGATTGATATCAAATGGAAAATCCTAGTGGAAATTGATTATTCGCAAAAAATACCTCCATTCAATTGATTATTCGCAAAAAAATACCTCCATTCAACTTGGTCAAACATATTTAGTTCACTAACTAATCCTCTTCAGATTCAAACTTGGTACTTCTAAGCCACTCAACAAATGGCTTAAAAATTTTCCACATTGAAGAGTTATTGCCTTGGGCACCCAAAGTATGGTTATCAGACCATTGGAAAATAACATTTTCTAATATGTCATCGTCATATAAAACTTTCAAAACCAAAGCAAATTCCTTGATTGCATCTGCACTAACATGCTTTCAAAAATCATCAATTGCATTCAACAATTGTGAATCTTCATTACGAAGAGCTTTGTACAAGTAAATATTTCTCTTTGCAACCTCCTTGGAAAATCCTTTGCTAACACCTTTGTAAGGCCCTCAAACAATGTAGTCATCACATCCCGAGGAGAACCACTGAGAGATTGTATGTACTCAGCCAACTAATTAGGAGACT
>APFE030251522.1:0-20492 GCA_000404065.3 Pinus taeda
TATTAAAATAAAATAGTTAACATAAATATTAAAATGATATATTAATATATCCATTTTAAATATCAAATTATAAATAATTACAAAACATAGTTACAATGAGATTATGATTTATAATAATTTTAAGTAAAACTAATGAAATATGTATCTATTTTTTATATTTTTAACATAGCCTGTATTATTTTCTTCAAGTTTTCTTTTGTTTTTATTTCAAAAGGGACACTTCTTAATTGTACATTGAGCATGGAGAAAATTACATATCACCCTTACAGTCGACTATAGAAGGATCCTGTGACCTCAAACATGTCACATCGATAAATCATATCTCTTTATTATGTTTGTAAAGTATAGTTCTTAGAAATAATTATTAGGAAAGATAATAGAGCCTGTGACTTCAAGAGTTCATATTGAAGGAAGTTCCCAATTAAAGGAAATCACTGATGAGGTATTTGGAATAATTCATAAATGTGTTGATGTAATACCATCAGCCCCAACTTGAATAGAATTTTATTCTCACAAGCTTCAAGAAGGATCATTGTGTGAGCCTAAGGAAATGAACATGACCTTTTTCTTTGTATATGAAATTGGATTAAATCGTAAACCTCTAGAAGCCCCAATGTGGAAAGAGGATGACCTTCCTCATCTCTCTTATGGTTTTATTCAGTTATTTTTATTAAAAGGAGCCTTGTGCATAGTGTTAGCATAAAAAGTAGACAATGAAATATCGTGTTGCGAGAAGTGCCCAATATAATGGTACCTGGGCTATGAGAGGCCATACCATGTACTTTCATTTTATTTCAAATGAAAATTTTGTGTGGTTTTTTTCGCAGCCACTTTTTTTATGCCTTTAGTTTATACCTAACCATTATATTAGTGGCTCACGAGAATAGTCTTGTTTGGATATCCATGTTGATGACCATGTACTAGGCTTATGAATTCATTTCATTTGTTGGGGTAATATGAAACCACCAAGGAAAGAAGGATTGGGTCTTCCTATGAGAGCCATACACAAATGACTAAGGTTTGTTAGAGGTAGTCATAAAAGCAAAGGAGTCAAGGTCTACATGGTGAAGCATAATTCAATGTAGAAGGTGGGAAGGAGTAGACCTTCCCAACACCTAACTCAGGTAGGACCCATTATCTTGGTCGGCTAGTGGACTCGTCAGTTATTCATATGGATAAATAAAAAGGATGAACCCTACCAAAGCTAAGTCTCTTCATATGACATCATGGAATTAAGGAGCATACCAATAAAGAAAGCTTTTGGGGTTTGAGTGGTGAGAGTTCGTTGTTGCGCAATTTTAGGTCCCTATATTACTAGTGTAAGTTGTTATTGTTGTTAGTGCAAGCCCCTTATTGTATTATTGTGCCCATATAATCCCCATGTTTTTATTATCGGACCCCATATAAACCCAGTATTTTTATTATTGTGCCTCTACAATATTATTGTTATGTAGGCTCTCATTATATTGGGACTGCTTTGACTCCTATATATAGAAAGGAGGCCATGTCATTTGTATCATCTAAGAATTGCTCATTTGTGTAATGTAAAGGAGGCTTCCCCATTGAAGAGTTTGATTTCTAAGTCAATGACCTATCTTTTCTATCTTTTGGTGACTTGGTTTTGTAACATTTGGTATGAGAGCTTTGGATTCTAGGGTTTTACTGCTCCAAAATAGGTGATCATGGAATTTTCGCTATAATTTTTTTTCTGAGAAGTTAAAATAAAACCCATGTGAGCCAAAATGTTGGTGATCCATGAGTCCAAACTTCAGATCTTGTCTCACTATATTTTCGGAAACATGATCTAAGGAAGATAGTGTTTTTGCAAGCTCAAGAATTCAATCTCGAACAGGTCATTGTGGAATTTTCGTTATATTTTTTTCTATGAAGGTTCATACTAGGAAACTAAAACCCATTTGATCTGAAATGATGGTCAATCTAGAGCTTGAATTTTAGATCTTGTTGCGCTCTATTTTCGGAGATTCGGTCCAAGAATTTAGGGTTTTTGTAGACTCCTCAGTTACATTCCAAACTGGTGACCTTCGGAAAATAATCATAACTTTCTTGCTGAGCATCACATTGAAATTTAGTCATAAGTTATAGAAAGAGGATGGACTGTACTTTGTTGTGTATTTGTTTTGAGATGTGAAGGTCGAAATAGTGACATGTGGCAGGTCATACAAGTTCTCTCCTCAACCCATTTATCATGACATCATCATAGGAGATTTGGAAGAACTCTTTATTGAAGAATTCAATATTGATGAGACTAGTGTCATTGGAAAGAGGATTCATAGGGCTACCACAGGTCGCAATTTCAGACCATGGAGATCTAAAATTTTAGAGATATAACATATTCAAGATCAAGGTCGTAAAAGAATGAAACATAATGACTTGAATCAAGAAAATAACAACACCAAGTAAGAAAAATTAGATGGATGATTTGAAGAATGTGATTGAAGCTAAGATAAATAGTTTTATATGTGCCATGGAAGCATACTTGAAGAAAGGCATGGAATATTTGAAGAAATATATGGAAGGTTTGAAGGAAGCCAGGAGAAAGATGCTACAAGAAGGTACTTTGCTATGTATTTATTTTAGATCCGAAGGTCAAAACAATGACACGTGGCATGTCGTACAAGTTCTCTCCTCAACCCATTTATAATGAGGGCATCGTAGGAGATTTGGCATAACTCTTTATTGAAGAATCCAATATTGATGAGACTAGTTGCATTGGAAAGAGGATTCAGAGGGCTACCACAAAGTCACAATTTTGGTCCTTGGAGATCTGAAATTTCAGAGATATAGCATATTCAATGTCGAGATCCTAGAAGAAAGAAAAATAATGACTTGAGTCAAGAAAATAGAAACATATAGTAAAAAAAATTGGATGGATGATTTGAAAAATGTGATCGAAGCTAAGATAAATAGTTTTATATGTGCCATGGAAGCATATCTGAAGAAATTCATCAAATATTTAAAGAAATACATGGAAGGTTCGAAGGAAGGTGGGACAAAGAAGCTACAAGAAATGCCTCCTAATGACGAAAAGGTAGTAGAGGAAACTCATGATGATAAAAAAATAAATGTTAACCATGATCTCATAGAATATAACATTGGATTAAAGACCCACCATATTACAGAGATCGATATGACAAATTGCAATGGCAAGGATCCCATATCATGGATACTACAGATGGATAAATATTTTGATCTACATGATGTGCAATTATTCCAAATGGTACATATTGTATATCTATATTTAGAATCGAATCAATTTTTATGGTATAAAGGGATTTGTTCTCTTAAAAGACTTGTAACTTGCTCAATTTTCATGGAGCAAATGATAGCCCATTATGAGGATACAAAGAGGAACACCTTATTTAGCCAATTGATAAATCTGTAACAAAATGGTTCAATGATTGAGCACACTGAGGAATTCCAAAAATTGAGTATAAGGCTAAATAGTACTCTAGAAAAATAGAGTATTCATGTCTTCATAAGGACATTAAAGGATAACATTAAACATGAGGTTTGTCTCTAGGAACCTCATTCATTGGAGAAGACATTCAAGTTGCCAAGAAAAATTGAAAGCAAAATTATGGCAACAAGGAATCCTACCACTCATAAATATAAAGATGGAAGTTTTGTTGCCCCTAGCCTTCCACAATGTACAAGCTTGTCACCGCAACAATGGGAAGAAAAAATATCAAAAGGGCTTTGTTACAGTTGTGATAGAAAATACACTAAGGACATAAGTGTGATGAGAAGAAATTATTTTAAATAGATTGTGAATAGGAGGAAGAAAAGGAACATGAAACGTTAGAAGAAGAGGACATACACTAGGAACAAACTCAAAGAGAGAAGAAATGAATGCAACCATATCTTGTAATGCATTGGCAAAAATTACCACTCCTCAAACTATCAAAATAGAAGGACAGATCAAGAAGAAAAAGGTAATAGTGTTGATTGGTTTCGATCGTACCCATAATTTTATTCATTGTAAGATAGCCAAGGAATTGAATTGCTTCCTATATCCAGCACCAAAGTTTCAAGTGACAGTTGCAAGTGGAGCAACCATAAATTACTTTGGAGAGTGCCATAATATCAAGGAATCAATGGGAGAATATGTATTAAATATTCCAATGATTTCCATTCCAATGGGTGCTGCTCATGTTGTACTACGAGTCTAATGGCTACAATCCTTGGGTACAATAGCTTTTACTTTTGAAGAAATTTTCATGAAATTTTTTTCGTAAGGAAAGGAAGTTGAATTAAGGGGTATCACATGTAAACTCGGAAAGATAATTAGCTCTAATAGAACAACAAATCTTCTAATGAAACAACAACGAGGTGTAACTACACAATTATGTTCGCTATAGTTTCCCACATCAAAATCATCTATTTCTCAAGATCTGCAAAAAGTTTTGGACAATCATTCCATGGTATTTGAGAATCCAAAAGGCCTCCCACCTATTCATGGTCATGATCATGCTATTCATTTTATTCAAGGAAGTGTTCCTCCAAACATCAGACCTGACCTAATGGGAAGACACCTAAGGGTAAATATGGATCACGATATTTTTAAATACCTTTTAGAATTAACTTCAGAAGAAAAAAAAAATGGGTGACAAAGATGTTGGGTGATGATTTTGAAATCATCTACAAGAAAGGGGAGAAAAATTTTGTTGCAGATGCACTCCCAAGAAAGGATGAGGGTGTGGAAGCATTGTTTTGTGCCATTTTTATTATCCAACTAAATTGGATAAATGAAGAAAAGGATGAATGGAACAATGATGAAGAAGTGTAGGAAATCATTCAAAATTTTTAGAAGATTTCAACTCACATAATAATGTTAGAAGTTGGCGGAGAAGGAAAAATCATATTGGAACCCAAAGCGGTCACAGAGACAAGAAATGGGTAGCTAAGAGATCAATCAATTTCAATGTATCTCATAATTTGGAAGAAATTACCCACACACGTTTCCACATGGGAGGATGAGAATTTTATACAGAACCATTGAGAACTACTCAAGTGTTGAGGACAATAGTTTTCCAAGTAGAGAGCATGTTAGGTCCGTATACTACTAGTGTAAACCCTTATTTTTATTAGTGCATCCCCCTTATTGTATTATTGTGCCCACATAGTCCCCATGTTGTTATTATTGTACCCCATAGAAGCCCACTATGATTATTATTGTGCCCCTACAATATTATTGTTATGTAGTCTTTGATTGTATTAGTAATGCTTAGACTCCTATATATAGAAAGGGGGTCTTGTCATTTGTTTTATTGAACAATTGTTAATTTATGTAATCTAAAGGAGGTTTCCCCCTCGAGGAGGATGATTTCTAAGTCATTGATATATTTTTTCTATATTTTTGTGAGATGGTTTCATAACATGCATGATTAGAGGCCAAATTTGACAAACCTATATTTGTCTTGTCATCAAGTGGTTTCAAAATGCGGGAAGAAAATAATATCTTCTGCAATAGAATAATTCCACAACTGCAGTTGTTGGTAGAATTGTCAAAGTAGGTGAGAAAATATGCAATGGCTAGAGGGGTTAGGAATATAGAGATTTTCTAGTTGAGACAAAGCTCTCATTTTGAAATTCCAAGAAATGGAGAGAGTAATTGAGGTGTCCGTGTAGGAATTGTTGCAACTCACTCAATGATATTGTTAGGGTCCCATATTAATTATTGTAAGTGGTTAACCCGCTATTAATGACGGGACCACAGTTAGTTGCAAATGGGCCTAGTATTAGATAGATGGTATTAATAAAACCCATCGTATTGATCCATGGTATTGCATGTATGAGTCATATATAAAGGATAGAGACTCCCTGCAAGGAGCATCGTGTCTTATTTCTAAATCAAGATCTACTCTATTGGAGGTTGCCCCCTCAAAGAGGCCAGTGAACATTGCTGTCTAAATAATAAAATATTTGTTGTTGACTCTCACTATTCTATGTTCTAGGTATTTTTCTTCACATATTCTATATTTGGGTATATTTTGCAGGTTAAGAGCATAAAAAGTGGTATCAGAGCACTTTCGAGGGCTGCTGGGATCTCCATTTCTTAGAAATTTTTTTTTGGCTAGAGACGTGTTCTCGCGTCTTTAAACCACGGGATCTGTCATTAAGTGCATAAACCTGGGAATTTGGGGAGGCATGCATGCACGAAATACAAGAGGTAGTCATGCTTGTTAGACTCCCTTGTAACCCCTGTGGGTACCCCTTTGAGTATTAGTGCATTAGACAGAACCGCATACGAACTGTCTTCCACGTACCTTCTGGGTATATCGGAAGCCCCCTAGCTCCTCTGCAACCTAGCCATAGATAAACCGTCGGCCCTCTTACTGCTACAGTACACCGAGAACAGCACTCGGAGAGATTACTTGCCTGTAGGATAGGGTAGTTAGGTTGTACGGCTAAGGGTATGGTTGATCCTCCTTAGTTAGAGCCCTGAAACATTGGGCCGAGTACTACTGTCAGAACCTTATGTATATTGCGATATGTAGCACCTAACACTCCTCGAGACCATAGTTCCCTTTTCTATCTTGGGATCACGTATCATCTCTACGAGATTCGCTCATGCAAAAGGGTGCAGCAGCAATAGACACTAGTCTGATCTAATAGATCCATTAGATCTGCAGCAGCAATCTGTTCCGTCACTCAGAGATATCTGATCCACCATTCAGATCTCTCAAATCCTCCTGATCTGAGTAGTTGTGTGCCATTCCTATATCGGAGCATGATTTTCGCAGGACTTTTGGCAGCATTGACATTTTGAGGATTCAGTGGCTGCAGTATTGCTAAGGAAGGAGTAAAACTCCATTAGGAGTTTATCTCCTGGGGTGCTTATTGGTGATCTAGCGCATTAGAATCAGGACGACGAGCTGAGCATGTTGGTACCCTTCAAGGCTTAGTGAAAAAAAATTTTGGCAGTCCCAAATTTCAAGAGCATCAAGTGGGTGCATGGTAGCTACTAGAGCTCAAGCTATGGCCAATGAGAGGATGGACAAACTTGAAAAAACCTTGCAATCCCTCCAAACTCAGCTTGACAATCTAACAATATTAATCCTGAGTGTAATCCCAAAGGGCAAGGAGGAAGCCCATGAAGAGGTGTATATTGGCAATGGACACAGTGACGGTGAGTCTAGCCATTCTCCTCACCTCTGGGGCCCCCAAAAACAACAATCCTGTCTGAGACCTCCCAAGTTAGATATGCATGAATTTTAGGGTTCTCACCCAATGGCATGGATAGCACAAATGGAGCAGTATTTCAATTTGAATAACATCCTAGATAATGAGACTCAGCTTATGGTGGGGAGTATGTACTTGGACAATGAAGGGTGGCAATGGTGGGAATGGCATCAACATTGCAATACACCTTTTTTGACTTGGGACAAATTCAAAAAAGCTCTTACAGACCACTTTGACTACGAATCTTGTTTTTTGGGTCATCTTACTAAGCTCCAACAAACTGGCATAGTGGCTGAATATATTACAGCCTTTGAAGCCTTAGCCTTCCACACTAGGGGTCTCTCAGATGTGTTCTACACGAAATGTTTTATCAGCGGTCTTAAAGAGGCCATAAGAGCCCACATCCAACTGCACCACCCTCCCACATGGATTGAGGCTTGCAAGCTAGCTCGTAACATGGAACGTGCGTTAGTAGCCCTATCCACTCGCCCAAATTTCATCGCCAAGGATCGCCCCCCACAGGCTCACAGCACGACTCAAACACTTAACGTTCAAAAGGTGTCACTTGTAGAAATGGCCGAAAGAAGAAAGCATGGATTATGTTACTACTGTGATGAAAAATACTCGCCAGGTCACAAATGCAAGGATCCAAAAATTTTTCAAATTGATGCCACTCATTACAACTCATGAGAGGAAGATCTACCACTTGAGGAGCGTGAGGGGGTAGAAGAGGACAACCAAAATTACAATGTCCCTGATGAACTAGTTATTTCACTACATGGTCTCGTGGGGATTTCTTCAGCTCAAACTCTCAAAATCAGAGGTTTTATTAAACATCACCCAGTAGTAGTCCTAATTGATAGTGGAAGTACACATAATTTCACCCATCAAAAAGTTGCGGAAGTAGTGCACTGTTTTATATGAGCATATTCTAACTTCCAAGTCCAAATTGCGGATGGGGGCACAATGAAATGTGAAGGCTGCTGTGAAAATGTCAAACTTCAAATGGGGGATTATCAGTTGAAGACCCACATGTTTGCAATACACATGGGTGGGTCCGACATTGTCCTCGGGGTTAAATGGCTTCGCACTCTTGGGCCAATCACAATGGATTTCCAAGAGTTATATATGAGTTTTAAGCAGAACATCTCCACACATACCCTCTGTGGACTCCAGGCGGGATCCGCCTCTATCATCAGCTCACATAGGATGGAAAAATTGCTAAAAAAGGGCCATCATGGAGTTATAGCTCAATTTAATGCCATCCAGGCAGTCGAAACCAAGTCTCTACCGATTCATCCTGAGATGCAACAGATTTTAAATAACCATATGCCAGTCTTTGACAAGCCTCATGAGCTTCCACCCTCGAGAGGAGAACATGATCATAGCATCACCTTAGTTCCTGCGGCCCAACCCCCAAATGTGCGCCCATACAGATATCCGTTCACCCAAAAGAATGAAATAGAAAAAATAATCAAGGAACTTTTGGAAGTAGGTGTCATACGTCCCAGCATTAGTCCTTACTCATCACCGGTGGTCATGGTACTCAAGAAAGATGGGAAATGGCAGATGTGTCCAAACATCAGGGCCCTCAATAAGTTGACAGTCAAAGATACATTTCCCATCCTGGTGGTTGATGATTTTCTGGATGAACTCAATGGGGCTCAAGCCTTCACTAAGCTCGATCTTCGCTCAGGCTACGACCAAATTCGCATGAAGGAAGTCGACATTCCATAAACTACTTTCTGAACTCATGAAGGCCATTATGAGTTCTTGGTCATGCCATTCGGTCTTTGTAATGCCCCATCTACTTTTCAGAGCCTTATGAACCATCTTCTCAAACCATATCTCAGGAAATTCATTCTTGTCTTCTTCGATGACATCCTCATCTATAGTTGCTCTTGGGCCGCACATCTTGAGCATGTAGATCTACTCTTGCAACTACTCTACAAGCATCAATTATTTGTTAAGATGTCCAAATGTTTTTTTGGGATGGAAGAAGTTGAGTATTTGGGCCACATTGTGGGGCATGCAGGTTTCAAGGTGGACTCCAAAAAGATCCAGGCAATGTAGGATTGGCCTTAACCTAAGACCTTGAAGAACCTAAGAGGATTTTTGGGTCTCACAGTTTATTATCGCAAATTCATCCACAATTATGGTGGCATAGCGAGGCCCCTCACGCAAATCCTGAAGAAAAATTCATTCTTCTGAAATGAGGATGCACAGGAGGCATTTACAGCTTTCAAAAATGCCATGTGTTCCACTCCAGTCTTAGCACTACTAGATTTCACCAGATATTTTGTCATTGAATGTGATGCTTCAGGTACACGTATTGGGGCAGTCTTAATGCAATAAGGTCAACCTTTGGCCTTCACAAGACAACAACTAAGTGGGAATAATGTGAGTCAATCTACGTATGAGAAGGAAATGATGGCCATCTTACATACAGTAGAGACCTGGCATCCTTACTTACTAGGGCGACGTTTCCAAAATCGTACAGACCATCATAGTCTTAAATATTTTTTGGAGCAACGCCTATCCTCCCCAAAACAAAATAAATGGCTTCCCAAAATGCTGGGATATGATTATGAGATCGTTTACAAAAAAGGGCAAGAAAATAGTGTAGCAGATGCATTATGTCGCTGATTTGAGGAAGAAACTACCCTACTAGCAATTTCCCTTCCCATTCTAGAATGGATTGAAGAGGCTCGCAGGGAATGTTTTTCACATCCTGGGCTCTCCCAACACATTTCTCAATTGCAGGTAGATCCAAATCCCACCAAGGGCTACTCGTGGCACAATGAGAATCTTCATTATAGGAACAGAGTCGTAATATCACCAACATCTAGCCTCAAAAGTCGCATTTTGGCAGAATTGCACTCATCCCTCCTTGCAGGACATTCATGCTTTCAAAAGACGTATGCCTGCACCAGAAGATCATTTTTTTGGATAGGCATGAAAAAGGAAATCCTTACCTTTGTAGCAGAATGTGATGTTTGTCAATGCCACAAAGGGGAGACCGTCAAAGCACCAGGCACATTACAACCATTGCCCATCCCGGCATCAATATGGAAGAAGGTTTCTATGGATTTCATTACAGGTCTTCCAAAGTCCAGAAACAAGTCAGTCATCATGGTGGTTGTGGACAGACTTTCGAGGTATGCTCATTTCTACGCCCTACCCCATCCGTTTACACCGAATTTGGTTGCTCAATATTTCATGGATCAAATCCTCAAATTGCATGGCATGCCCACTTCTATTGTGTCTGATTGTGATCCGATCTTCACCAGTAATTTTTGGTAGGAACTCTTCAGGCTACAACGAACCCAACTAAAACTCAACACTTCCTATCATCCACAAACATATGGTCAAACTGAACCTGTCAACAAATGTCTGGAAACCTACCTTAGGTGTTTCGCTTCATAAAAGCAACATCTTTGGGTACAGTGGTTACCTCTGGCTGAATGGTGGTATAACACCAACTATCATGCCACCACCAAAATGAGTCCCTATGAAGTAGTATATGGTCAACTCGCTCCTTCCCCTACTTCTTATATCAAGGGACACTCAAAGGTACAAGCAATGGATCAACTCCTATAAGACCGTTCAACCATGCTCCCCCATCCTAGAGAGAATCTTCATCAAGCTCAAAATCGCATGAAGCAACAGGTAGACTAGCATCACTCAGAGTGCCAATTTCAACAAGGGGATTAAGTATTTTTGAGGCTGCAACCATATAAGAAAACATCACTCAAAGACAAGGGTTGTCACAAACTATCTCCAAAATTCTACAGACCATGTCAAGTACTTCAGCGCATTGGAGAAGTAGCATACAAACTGGCTTTGCCGCCTACTACAAAAATCCTTCCAGTTTTCCATGTCTCATGCCTCAAGAAAGTGATTGGGAACAATTGTAGAATTCAAACCAGTCTACCTGAATTGGACGAGGAAGGGTCAATCTGGCTCCAACCTGAACAGGTCCTCGACACACGAGAACAGCCCCTACGTGACCGAGTGATTAGGGAAGTCCTCGTCAAGTGGAAAGACACCTCTTCGGAAGATGCAACTTGGGAACCAACCACTATTCTTCAGTATTTTCCGCAGCTTTAGCCTTGAGGGCAAGGCTTCTTAAGGGCAAGGGCATGTTCGGTTCCCACCATAACCCCCTTATTTATGTAGTGGGATCACGTCATAATAAAGAGTCAATAAATCCCATATTAGCAATTGTAAGTGGTTAACCCACTATTAATGACGGGACCACCGTTAGCTGCAAATGGGCCTAGTATTAGATAGATGGTATTAATAAAACCCATGGTATTGATCCATGGTATTGCATGTATGAGTCATATATAAAAGATAGAGACTCCGTGCGAGGAGCATCGTGTCTTATTTCTAAATCAAGCTCTGCTCTATTGGAAGTTGCCCCCTTGAAGAGGCCAGTGAACATTGATTTCTAAATAATAAAATATTTTCTGTTGACTCTCACTGTTCTATGTTCTAGGTATTTTTCTTCGCATATTCTATATTTCGGTATCTTTTGCAGATTAAGAGCATAACGAATATGTGTGGAAAAGAAGACTAAAGTTGCAAAAAGGAAGATGTAGTAATGAAAACACGTGATCGTGAAATCATGAATATTTCTAAGCAAGGGAATTTGATGTAGGAGCATTGACTTAAGCCCAAACAGAATTTTATTTTCAAAGCCTTCGAGAAGTAGAAACATTGTAGCCTGAGGAAAGGAGCATGATTTTCTAGTTTTTCTATAGAATTTAATTAAATTGTAAACATCTAGAATGCCCAACGTGGCAAGAGGATGAGATTCCTCATCTCTCTTTGGGTTTATATTATTTATCTTTTTATGATTTGATTGTAATGTGTTAGCATGCCAGTGAGTCAATGAAATGTTAGGCTAAGAGAAAGGCCCAATATGATTTCAGTCACCCTCTCATAGGTCACGACATGTACTTTCATTTTGATTCAAATATAAAATTCTTGTGTCCTTTATTTGGAATTAGATTGTTCTTCTTTTTTTACTTCTATAATTTTGTCTTTGCCAGTATATTTTTACGCGATGAGGATAGTCTTGTTTGAAGAGCCAAGTCAACAACCATGTGTTCGACTTATGAATTAATTTTATTTGCAAGGGTAAGATGGGACCACCAATGAAAGAATGATTGGGTCTTCTCATGAGAGACATTCTCAAATGACATAGGTTTGTTAGAGGCATTCTGGATAAGGGTGGAGCTAGGGCATACATGGTCGGTTGTATTTCAAATTAGAGGTGAGAAATGAGTCGACCAGCCTGAACCTTGACTAGGGTGGGGCCTAGTCGGATTGTTGGCCATGGACTAATTGGATATCTACAGGGAAATGGAAAAGGTTGTCCCACGATAAATGCCAAGACTTCTGAAGTAATGTCACATAATTGAGTCAATTATTGGCAAAGAAATTTTTTGGTGTTTATGAGCTGAGAGTTCGTTGTTGTAGAGGGTTTGAAGGTCAAAATTGATAAAACCAAATTTGAACTCTCATAAAAAATTATAGTGGACTAGGGATTAGGAGGGGATTGATGTCTATTGTTGGTTAGTTCCCTACAAAGAAACAAATAGTATTGGCTTCTCTCGTAGGTTGTTTCCTAAAAATTTGTTAAATTTAGGGGTTTCATGTTTCCTATAAGTCATTGCGCAGAAGTTATTGTAATAATAGGTTGTTTCCTACAAACAACCATTATTTAAATAAGTTTTGTGGTTTTTCTGGAAATGCTTTCCATGATATATTGTCATCCATGTTCTCATTATGAGATTGATATACCACGGAATACGTGTTTGATGTTTATCGTAGATTGATGTCTATGAATGTCTTTCAATTTTTAGGGTTGCACTAGTTTGAAAAAAAAAAAATACAAAAACTAATAAGCATGAAGATGATTTGGAAATAAAAAAATAAAAAAATAAAGAGATATATACATATGATATATATATATAATGAAAGCAAAATGTTAACGTTTTTTTAATACTTTAATTACAAACCATAAGAAAACTAAATATATCTTAACTATAAACCTAAAGCATGCAATTTAAAAAAAACATTGACATAATGTCCCATATATATAATGATTAAAATATTTAAAAATAACTAATCATTTCAAATGTAAACATAAACGATAAATTCTTAAGAAGTATTGAAACAATAAAACAAAACTAATCCATAAAAAAAAAATTGAAAATATACTATCATGATTTCCATGTTCATAGAATTATGATTACATTTGATGAATCACAACTCGTAAGTTGTTCATATTTGTTTTAGCTCGTTGCCTCATAATTCCGAACACTGTAATAATCATGGACAATATTGTAGAAAAAGGGTTGAAATTCTAAAACAGGAAAACTTGGTGTGAAGCCTTCCTAACACCGAAGTATGGGCCTTTACACGACATCTAGTAGGCATGGAGAGAGAAATTCCAAATTGATTTGGTCCCACCTCCATATTTAAGCACTCAAAAAGCATATGAAGCATATTTAAATGTAGGCCCAATATTGTTTTTATAATCCTCATTGTGGAGACATAAATTATCTGTATGAAAGATGGTTATTAATTTAAATCAAAATTAAAAAATTCATATTTATCTATATATATAAATTGCAATAAAATATTTCAATTTCCATGCTAATTAAATTATTACAATGTCAACAATTTACATATTATATATCATTTGAAATAATAATAATAAGAAGTCTATGTATTATATAAAGTAATTAAAAACTCAAATTTATATTCAAATCCATAGTGTTGTAGCACTTCAAGTATCTTTGGGTAAGATGGATATATAATGTTTCTTTAAAAACCAAAGTTTCAAGAGAAAATTATTCAGATATGCATCTATAATACTTGTTAAAGTACCCAAAGTTTAAAGAGAAAGTTATTTAGATATTCTACTTCATCATAGGTTTCAACACGAAATAGGGAGATTTTTTTTTTCTGTTCTATCCAACCTTAAATAGATTATGTCATTTATGAATATTGAAAATGATTTGAACAAGGAGGTAGCACTTGGGAGAAAGAAAACATAAAATTGTAATACCCCTTCGTACTTTAATGGTTGTTTTTATTTTAAAATTACTTTCTATTATGAAGTAAATCGAGATTTTATGTTAATATATAAATTTATCAATTTATAAATAACATTATTGGAAATACTTGGGAATGGGACATTCAAAATTGACATCCTTGCGTGAAATAATTCTTCTATGAGAAAGATTCTAGATAAATTTCTAGATAAGATTTAATGAATAGGAGGAAAATCCATTAAGTTGCTTAGTTCGAGAAAGACTCAAAGCCTGGACAAGAATAAAGCACCATGGGATATAGAAGTGGGATTTTAAGGAATATCCTAGGCAAGTAGTTGTGGAAGACCATAAAATCATGATGCCGCTAATGGAAATATCTAACATGGAAGAAAGGTATGAAATACCTAGCAGAGAAATCAACAGAATTTTGTTATCTTGTCGACAATTTCTCTCATCTCGAGGGGAATTGGAAGTGTAGTTCATGGTTGGGTGGCGAATTTGCTCACCAAGTATGATTTACTACAATGATTCTCGTTAGAAAATATGTGCATAATTATTTGTTACAATAGCTCTAAAATTAGAATGGTAAATAGGAATTTTGCTTTTAGTTTCAATATCTTTTAATGTTGAAGTTAGCGTTATGTATATGAGTTTTGTACATAATTCTTATGCTTAATAATTTTACTTTAAACAATAATATCTAAGAATATATCCATATGGTGATTGAAAAAATTGTGATAACATAACGTAGTCTAAAGAAAATTCTATAGGAAATGAAAAGAGGATTTATTCCAACGTTTTGTAGGGTTGTATGTATAGTAAGGTTATTGAGGTTACCTGTAGAACATTCCATTTTAGATAGCTATTATTATAATACTTTGTCAACAACAATTCACGGGAAAAACTCAAGAAATTATAAGGGATAGATTTGGTACAATAATTATGGGAAAATCGAAGTGGAATTACTTGGTATAACATTCAAGATTTGCATCTACAAAAACTAACTCTTTCCTTTGGTCTATTATATATTTCATAAGAAAATAATTTACTACATGCACGAGTTAACATAGATCAAATAAGAAGTAATTACTTAAACTAGTGCCATCGTGTTCTAAGGAAGTACGGTGTTACTTGTCATTTCGAAATTTTCAATAATAAAGATATTTGATTGTAAATCAAAGATTCTTCAATTCAAGACATGAAAAGAAATTACAACAAAAAACAATGGACATTATTGATAGCTAGTGAAATTGGGATTTTCTATTTATGAGTAATTTGTTGTAAAATTTTAATACTACCCTCGTAGATATGCTCATGAAAGTGAAAATTGTATATGCATTGACTACGACATGAAGTTAGTAAATTGTTAAGCTAAACGTATAGAAATAGAACAACGATAGATACTTGTGTCGACATGCATAGAAAGGGCTTTTTATCTAAACCTATACGGGTTGAAAATAGTTAAGGAAGTAATTCCTTTGGTTTTCTTATCAGCTGAGGCATATATTGCAAACTCAAATCATAGAAATGAACATGCAATGAAAAGAGTAGTGAAACAATACCCATTGAATCATATTGAATTAAACTAAGAGGTAACAACACTATTTAATTAAATGAGAGAATAATATTCAAAATATGGAACAAATACAAATGTTCATACAAGGTTGCAGCAAGTATGCTTCTATCCCTATGACACTGCAGAGATTAATTAAAAGGGTTGCCTATAGTCACTCATAGTTTGAGATCTGTAAATACAACATGAATATTATAATTATTTAAAAAGAAAAAAAATGCACATATTAAATAGGGACTCTACGATTGATTGATATATAAAAAACTAAGTTGGAGAGTATAATGTACAAGGTTTTCCTCCATAACTATGAAGCAAGCCTTCAATAAACCTAGAATGAAAAACATAGGGACATGGGACAAATTTATATTGATAAAGGAGTCACAAGCTAAGAATGTGTAATAACCTTATCTTTCTAGCTCACTTTTAATTAATAGGAACATTACAAGTAATAACAATAACCCCTATCAATCACGAGCTAGAAACAAAAACCATTGTAAGGGCTTGAGTTCGGAGAGAATTGTAAGTAACCTCGAGCCGTGATGAGACAAATTTGGCTTGACTATGGTAGGATGAAAGGATGCACCTGGAAAATTAATATTGATGGCATCATCTTTTAGGAGCATTTTTACACCATGCAGAATAGGAAATCAAAACAAAAAGGGAATAAGAGCTTAAGGACAATAATTATCTGTGCTTATATATGATTCCATTCCTTTGGATCAAGAGGAAAAAACCCTATATACGCCCTCTCACCATGATGTACTTGTAAATTCACAAATAAATATTGTGGGTTAACATGAGTTGGAAATGCCAAAAATGAGAACAAAAACCAAGGAATGAAAAAAAACCACCAACAAGAAAAACATAAAATTGTAAACTCTTTACCGCGGTGATCCACTAGAACAACAAATCAAAAATCTTAACACTAGGTATTTACCTAAGCGAGGACTTAGAATTTCCCTTTAGTGTTTTAGGATCTTATTTCGAATGCTTTATGCACCAAGTACTTTTGTAGAGGCCAGATTTCTGCAAGAGGAAGTATTTCCCAAAGGGAATACAAGCTCCATTTCTAGTGAAATAATGAGAAAAGAGAAAAATTGATGCATAAAGCAAACCATAACTTAATTCAAAATTTTAGAAGGAAAATGTAATTCGAAATACCAACATTTTAAGCAAGAGGTACATAGAATCGAGAGGAAATTACTTGAGAACATATAATTTGTGTGTGAAATGAGTCGGTGGACCCTCTACAGAGTGGTACTTCGAAAGGTACCCAAAGGATGCCTTCCTAAAAACTTCTACTCTGGAAAAATACATAACAATGGTAAACTCTTCAAGGGATTTGTGCACCAACGTAACCAAACAAAATGAGAAGGGAGAAAAAACACCATTCCAACACCATTTAGAGATCCATCCACTCTTAGTTCTCGACGATGGAACCATGAATAAACTTACCAATAAGTCATATGATGAGCATGGGACATGACTTGAACTCTACCCACCTCTCAATGTAACATAAATAGAGGCCATCACCACATGCGTGATACTAAAATAAAAAATTCTCAGACATCAGCTACAAGCATAACCGAAAGCCATGAATGACAAAAAGGATGAATGAATGCAAATAGGAATGACAGGACTGAATTAGTCTTAGGAGGGGAAATTATGATTGAAAAGCACTATATTAGGTCTTATGTGTCATAATGGGGGTCATCTGTATTAGTTTTCAAAGAGAACGATGACACATTTACAATATGCATTGGTTATCGACAACTAAACAAGTTGGCCATTAAAAAAAATACCCATTTCCCCATATTGATGACATATTAGATCAAGTGAGGGTTGCAGCTATTTTTTCCAAAATTGACTTAAGAACTCAATATCATTAACTAAGAATGAGAAGTGAAGATATTCATAAGACAATGTTTAGGACTAGATATGGACACTATGAATTTGTAGTGTTACCATTTGGTCTTAATAATGCCCCAACAATGTTTATGTGCTAGATGAATCTTATATTCAACAAATACTTGGATAAATTTTTGTTGGTATTTATCGATGATCTCTTGGTATATTCCAAAACTGAAGAAGAACATAAGGAACACTTAAAATTGGTGCTGCAAACTTTAAGGGAACATGAGTTATATGCCAAATTTAGAAAATGTGAGTTCCACAAAACCAAAATAAAATACATGGGCCACATAATTTCAAGGGAAGGACTAATAATTGATTGTGCAAAGGTTAACTCCATGGTTAACTATCTCATGCAAAAGGATGTGTCTACAATTCGATCATTTATAGGACTCATGGGATATTACAGTAGCTTTATAGAGGGAATTTTTAGAATAACATATCATATCACATCATTTCAAAAAAAGGAATAAAATTTGAATGGCCTACAAAATGTGAGAATAATTTTGGCGAGTTGAAACATTTACTTACAATCGCTTGTATATAAAAACTTGTAGATCCAAATAAGGAATTTACAGTTTTCATTGATGCTTTAATTGAAGGATGGGGGGAGTTTTACTATAGGACAATTATGTTATAGGTTATGAGTATAGGAAGTTGAAAATACATAAAATAGACTATGTTGTGTATTATTTAGAGTTAGTTGTTCTCATACATTCCTGAAAGATGTGGAGGAATTATTTCCTAGGGAAGGAATTCATCTAGTTAGCTAATGATATAAGACTAAAACATCTTTTTAGCCAACCAAATATCATTGCTCAACAATCTAGTTGGATGACATTCCTTAGTGAACCTGAGTTCGACATAAAACACATAAAAGGGAAAGAAAACAAGATAGGACACACTTTGAGAAGACATGCTCATAATATAATGGAAGTGGTTGTTAGTAGTACTAATATATATTTCTCAGAGAACATTAGGAATTCCGTAAACAATGACCAGAAATACCTCGAAATTTAGCAAAAATTATCGCAGATTAATAGTCATGGTTATGTAGAGAATTCTACAAGATTATTGATTTAGAGAATATGATTGTATGTTCTCAATGTACATACTTTGAAACAACCAATACTTGCTGAATTTAATAAGAAAACTTATTGAGGACTCCGAGGATACCAAAAGAGGGTCACAACATTAAGGAAAAAATTCTTTTGTTCTGGAATGAGGAAAGAGGTGGTTGAATATTTCTCAAGATGTTTAGAGTGAGCAGGTAAAGATTGAGAATCAACACGCTATTGGGCTGATGAGTCCAGTACATATCCCTACATGGAAATTGGAAACAATTTATTTAGATATTATCCCAGGGATACAAAGGAAAAAGAGACAGCGTGACTTAATCATGGTGTTGGTGGATACCTTAAGTAAGGCATCCCACTTTTGGCATGGCACAAATTGCTCATATATTCTTGACAGATATTTTTTAGTTACATGGAGTACCCAAGATGATAGTATGAGACAAGGATGCCAAATTCACCTCAAATTATTGGAAGCCATTATTTGGGGTCATGGGGACTAAATTAAATTTTGGCACTACGTACCATCCTCAAAAGGATTGATAAAGTGAGAGAACCAACCAGATTTTGGAAGACATAGTCACAATCTATCTCATGGATAAACCTACAAAATAAGAGGATTTTATTAATTTAGTAGATTATTCCTACAACAAAAGTGATCAAAAATATATATAAATGATCTCTTTTGAAGCATTATATGGCATAAAATTCCATACACCACCTAGTTCGAGCCAACCAGATGATAAATTCATTCTCAGGTTAGATTCCTTGCACAAAATGGGGCAAACAATATGAATAATTCAAGAGAATATTAAAACATGTTAGGACCGACCAAGAATTTATGCAGAAAAAATGAGAACACACGAAGAGTTCAAAATCAGAGATAATATACATTTGAGAGTGAATCCCAGGAAAGTTACATTAAGAATGGGAACTTGTCCATAATTGCCACCAAAGTTTTCTGGGTCATTTGAGATTTTGGAAGCAATAGGACACGCAGCTTATCAATTAACACTACGTAGTCAAATTAAAGTTGATAATTTTTTCCATGTGTCGTTATCTAAGAAATATGTACATGATGGTTCTCACATTATTGACTAGAAATTTCTACAAGTGGAACCCATAGAAGACTTTCTGGAGGAACCTCTCAGGATCATCGACAAGTAAGAGATTTGGCTCTAAAATCGAGTCGTCAATCGAGATAAACATTAATGGAAGAAATTTACTCCCAAACAGTCCACATGGGAGTCAGTAGAAGAAATTCTAAAAAATTATCCATCTTTGTTCTAGAGGGATGTAGCTGGTACAATAAACGTGAGGGAAAGTGTAGAATAAAAGGGTCGAAGAATGTAATACCCCTCCATACTTTCAGGTAGATTATTTTTATTTTAAACTGAGTTTATAATGTCAATGGTGGAAAATCCATAGATTACATTGACATATCATGTAAATAGATAAATATTATTGTGTTATTATTACAGATAATCAATTCGATGCATTACTTGCAGCTAATCGTATTATTGCCTCTATAAGGGAAAAAGCTCATACACATCCACTCCGATTAGCAAGCTTGGTGGGAAATCCCACATCTAGAAGAGATATTCTAAATAAATATGTAGAAGCATGGCCAATGACCATAATAGAGTATTACCTATTATTGAG
>APFE030251522.1:36234-48155 GCA_000404065.3 Pinus taeda
GTTGTATATAAATTTATAACTTTGTATCTCTTCGAATTTGATTATCCAGAGTCTTCCTCTTTTTCTCAAGGGGCCCTTTATAATAATTTTTTTATATATTTTTTGGAGGATGGATTTCATAATGCCCCATTATAAGAAATAAATCATATTTATGTATTCATTTACAACAAAACATCAAAACTTGATATATGTCAAATGGTTGAAATTAAAAAAAAAATCCTTTTTATACCATTGTTGTTAATGAAGTAATGGGAAAACGATATGGACAAAACATAGTATGCATAGTTGAGATAAAGATCTACTCCTTATTCCAAGTGTAATGTGTAGAAAAAAGGGAAGGATTTTATGTGAAAGTTTCTACCCTCTAGGTATTTCTTTCTAAATAGGGACAAATATTATCTCTTGGTCAGGTTATGGGGGAAGTTAATGTGATGATTTTATAGTGTTCTCAATAATCATTAAGGAACACTTTCAAAATTCATAGTTATACCACTAGCATCCTTCAACTAGGAAGGAGTTAGATGGACTCAAAAATGTGGAAAGCCTGTGGTGTGAAAGTCCCATGGGAAACTTCTTCTATAATGTAAACTCTCCCATACAATAAGAAAAATTAAACTACTACCAGGAGAGTACTATGAATAGAAATGAGACTATTAAACCCAATGCAAGGTGGCATAGTAGGGTACGAAACCATAACATAGAATTACAAAAGAAAAAAAAGAAGATTACAATATGACATTTGAACTCATTGAGTAAAGGGGCAAGTCACAACACCAAGGAAAGAGATCTAGTACAAGAGCATACGAGTTTAGGGCATGTCATCCCAACTGAGAGCAAGAAGAGTTGGAGAAGGAAAAAATACGAAGTAAACTCTCAAAGCTAAATGAGAGTAAATTTAACTAGAATGCAGGACCAAGACTCTACTATAATTGAGAAAGGGTGGCCATGTGATACAAACAATAAGTTAGGATAAGGATTATCCTAATACCAACCCAACAATAATCCCCAACAAAAAATTAACAAAACCCACCATGATAAAATCTACAAAATTCAAGAGTCTGAATGCTAAGTGTGTTATACACATCACATAAAAATTTGCATACCTTTAAAGCATCATAAATAGAAGCCACAATACATAATTGTGAAAGTCCTACAAATATTTCACATTAGAAGTTTATACACCATTCATAGAAACCTACAGTAAAAAAAATCACAGAATCATTGGTTGGTTTATTTTTAATAGCCATTTAGTTAAATTCTATAGAAAAACTAAAAAATTATGCTCCTTTCCTCATGCTACAATGTTTCTCCTTCTCGAAGGTTTTCGAAATAAAATTCTATTTGGGCTTAATTCAATGCTCCTCCATCAAATTACCTTGCTTAGAAATATTCATGATTTCCCGATAATGTGTTTTCATTACTACGTCTTCTTTTTTGCAACCTCAGTCTTCTTTTCTAAACGTATCATTGATCGAGTCACAATAATTTCTACACAGACACCTCAATTACTCTATCCTTTTCTTGGAATTTCAAAATGAGAGGTTTGCCTCAACTACAAACTCTCTATATTCCTAATCCCTCCAACCATTGCATATTTGATCACCTACTTTGACAATTCTACCCACAATTGCAGTTGTGGAATTAATCTCTTGCAAAAATATTATTTTCTTCTCGCACTTTGAAACCGCTTGATGACAAGACGAATTTAGGTTTGTCAAATTTGGCCTCTAATCATGCATGTTATGAAACTAGCTCACAAAAATATAGAAAATATAGATCAACGACTTAGAAATCACCCTCCTCGAGGGGGAAACCTCCTTTACATTACATAAATTAACAATTCTTTGATGATACAAATTACAAGTCCTCCTCTCTATATATAGGAGTCTAAGCATTCCCAATACAATCAGAGGCTACATAATAATAATATTGGAGGGGCACAATAATAATAATCGTGGGCTTCTATGGGGTACAATAATAACAAAACAGGGACTATATGGACACAATAATACAATAATGGGGCTGCACTAATAAAAATAAGGATTTACACTAGTAGTATACAGACCTAACATTCCCCTCTATGATGGAGGAGGATCCAGCTCAGGCATCATGACCGGGTGTGAGTCTCTGCGAGGTTGAAATGTTGAGTTAGCATTTTATTTGTCTTTTATGTTAGTTTGTCAGAATAGGAGGTCGGATTTCTATTTTATCTTAATCTCTAAATTATTCAAAGGTAGTTTGATTGGTTAGGGTTATTTATTTGTGTGTTGCTAATAAACCATGGATTAATAATTGTCGTGTTATTTCAAAAGGAAAAGACAAATGTCTCTAAAAGGAAAATCTAGTCATAAGGACATAACCGAATGACTAATAACCATGTAACTGTAAAGTATAAGACTAAAAAGCAATTACATAGTTTCATTAACTCGAACAAGAAACATATAAATGTAACAACGAAAATTGTGTAAAAGGTTCAGCACATTTCGCACTCGAATAATACCAATAAACAGAGAAGCCAATTAAGTCCATCTATATGTCCTACTATATTTTTATTGTGTTTTCTAATTAATGATCATCTAAACAAACAACCTATTGTACAAAGATCATTGAGTTTAATTCTTTTTATTTTCTTGAGAAAAATAACTAGTCCCAATAGCGAGACAAAAGAGCAGATGCTATACGAGGGCTTATATTTCCTTTGAAGCAAACAACAAAGACAGTCAAAGAGTGACAAACAAATTCGAGTACAGGCCAAGCACCCATAGGTAAGACGAAATTCCCATTATTCATTTAAATTGACTGTCAAACAAATTACCAAAGCACCTACAACATTCACGCATGTTCGTATAAAACATCGCAAGCAAAATGAAGAACAATAATTGCAATCTAGGTTGAGAATTGGAGTAAGCCAAAAGAACAACACCATAATTACATAAATGAAATTCAGGTAAACTTAACCAATTTTTCTTTCCTAAAGCACTGCAAGATAAAGCCATAGATGCATAAGCCCGTGGATTACAAACCCTAGGGGAGGGATTTGAAAACCATCTCATACATAGCTATAGACACATAAGCCCGTGGGAGACAAACCCTAGGTGAGGGTTTCGAAAAAATTGCGTTCATACATAGGAAATTACAGTCAAAGAAATCACCAAATAGTGGAAGCCCAAACCTCCAATGCGATAGGACACTACTCACAGTGTGAGTCCATTGACAAGCATCGAGGGTGATAAACCCACATGACTAGAAGGCCTAAATTAAAACGAGAATGAGGACTAAAGGAAATTCAAGAAACAGAGCCTACCAAGCAAGACTGAAACATACATTACCAAGACCTCCAACCGGAAACCCTCAACACCTGCACAACAAATGACACAGAGGTGTTAGAATCATATTGTTATAGAAGTGAAATTATAGAGCCTAGAAAGAAGTAAATAATGAAAGTTGCATTTAATTTACGTGAAGGAATTACAGTGAGAGCCGAAGACAAGCTTTACACCGACGGTTTTCGACCAACTATGGAGAAAAAGGAGCAAACAAGGCTAGAAGTTGAGGAAATAAAACCAAAAATTGAATCAAGGAGGGCTACCTACATTTGGAAAACCATACCTGCCCAACAAGCCAAGCTAGAGAGCAACCATGCATACATAAATGAACAAGTACAAAAATCACCAAGAGGCATGTCTAGAACTCACACCAAAGCTGCATACTCAAAACTTGTAGAGCACAACAGAACAAACCCTCAGTAAGCCTAATGAAAAATTACCAAGTGAACGATGAACAAAGATTTTTGGCATAGCAAGGATCGGGAAAACGCAACCCAAGGCAAGTACTCAAACATAATTGTGTAATTGAATGCCACCTAACGCAAGTCCAAAATATCTTATGGTGTACTTCTCACACATGTAATCACAAATGAATATCTAACCAATCATATAATCACCACACAATCATTTTAATTTCTTAAAGTTCAAAAAGTGTTGGGCTGGTCCCATCACTCTACTTGAAAAATATTGTCCTCAACACTTGAGTAGTTCTCGATGGTTTTATATAAAATTCTCATCCTCCCATGTCGAATCTTTTGTGGGTAAGTTCTTCCACTTGATGAGATACTTTGAAATTGATCGATTTCTTAGCTATCCATTTCTTGTTTCTATGACTGCTTCAGGTTCCAATATGATTTTTCCTTCTCCGTCAAGTTCTAACATTATTGTGTGAGTTGGGGTCTTCTGAAACTTTTGAATGATTTCCCGCACTTCTTCGTCATTGTTCCATTAATTCTTTTCTTCATTTATCCAATCGAGTTGATAATAAAAATGACACAAAATAATGCTTCCACACCCTCATCCTTTCTTGGGAGTGCATCTACAACAAAATTTTTCTCCCATTTCTTATAGATGATGTCAAAGTCATCACTGAACATCTTTGTAACCCATTTTTGTTTTTCTTATGAAGTTAATTCTAAAATGCATTTAAGATTATCGTGATCCATTTTTACCTTTAGGTGTCTTCCTTGAATAAAATGAATAGAATGATCATGACCATGCATAGTTGGGAGGCATTTGTGATTCTCAAATACCACGGAATGATTGTCCAAGGCTTTTTGCAGATCTTGAGAAATAGATGATTTCAATGTGGGAACCTATAACAAGCATAACTATGGAGTTACACGTCAATGTTGTTTCATTAGAAGATTTGTCATTCTATTAGAGCTGTTTATCTTTTCGAGTTTATGTGCGATACCCCTTAATTCAACTTCCTTTCCTTACAAAAAATATTTCATGAAAATTTCTCAGGTTTCTCTTTCATCCACTCATTCAACCAAGCGAATTGTCCAATCTATCAACTGCCATGGGGAATCGCGAGATATTCGACAGCTAGTATTTAGACACCAAATCATGGCACTCTTCCCCCACTGCAGTGAGGTAAATGTCTTATAGAAATGCTGGAGACCTTGACTCCTTTCCTATTCTAACTACCTCTAAAGAACCTTCGTCATTTGTGTATGGCTCTCACATGAAGACCCAATCCTTCTTTAGTTGCTAGTTTCAGATTACCCAAAAAATGAAATTAATTCATAACCCTAGTGCATGGTCGTCAAAATGAATATGCAAAGAAGACTATTCTCATGACCCATTATATTAAAATAAAATGAAAGTACATGGTGTTGATATGAATTTTATATCTAACTGGGAACTTTTGTGAGTAAAAATTTTTAGAAGTCACATGCTCTATCTTAACAATTATTTCTAAGAACTCTACTTTACAATATAATAAATAGATATTCTTTATGGATGTGACATGTTTGAGTACATAGGGGCATTCTATAGTAGAGTGTAAAGATTATATTTAATTTTCTCCATAGTCAATGTGCAGTTAAAAAGTGTCTTTTTCAAAATAAAAACAAAATATTCTTGAAGTTTAAAAATAATGTAAGCTATATTCAAAAAACAAAAAATAAATACATATATGGTTAGTTTTCCTTAAAATATTATAAAACATAGTCTTACTTTAACTATGCTTTGTTTATTAGTTATTAAAAAAAAAAAACCAATTTAAAAATAACAAACAAAGTTTATATTATTTATAATTTCAATACCAACTTCAGAAAACACACACACACACACACACACACACACATATATACGAACCTAAACCAGATATTTCGATGTGAAAAGAGAAGAAGTAATTGAAAGTAATATTGAAATATATTTCAAAAAATATTAATAAAAAAATGTACAATATAATCCATAAATCAAATATCTCAATAATTATGTTAATTAAATTATTTCTATATCAAAAAAATTTATTCTCTATAATTTAATAATAATATAATAACATATATTAAAATATATATATATATATATTTTATAAGGTAATTGAAAAATTAAATTCTTATTTTTATATCATTTAAGTGTGTCATTATTTTACATTTTGACACTTTTATTAAGGTTAATTTTTAATTGGGAATGGAGAGAGAATCATCTATCAAGTTATTAGAGGGATGCAATGTTTAGAGGTGCAATTTTTTTAAATATTGAATATAAAAAGGATTTGCACATCAAGAGATTTGATTCCTCTAAGCTCTTGGTAGGTACATGGTTCTCATAGATCTATACTAGTTATAATTCAATTATTATTTCATATTAGAATGCCATAATACATTCAATATAACCTTTAGGAACTCAAAAGGTATATAGCATGCCAATATAAATATTTTCTTTTTTGTGGGCAACAACTAACTCTATTAACTGAAAATCAAAATGTTTTTACATGGAGCGGAGGCTGCAAGGGCAGGAACCCAAGAGCCATCAACATTACATAACTACCCCATAAATGTGAGAACTTGGGGAAAACATAGACATACAGCCAACTAAATTGGAATTACAATTGGACATAGACTAATAGACAATAAGAGAAAGAGATAAGCAAAACTGATAGCAAATATCGAGGAGGAGATCGGACGCTTCTTCAATGGGAGACCATAACCTGAAGTTGATACTGTCAATCCGAACCGTGAACAAAATGTCTAGGAATTCCCTTGTGAGAACCCACCAGAGAAAAAAAAGAGGCAAACTGAGACTCATGTTAATCATTTTCTGCTACTTCCCCATGAGTATCCTCGGCATCCTGACACGCGTCATCATGACTGAGAGGCTCCTTGCCATCCATCACCTTGTTGAAGTCTGCGCTTCGTGCATCTCTCTCCGCTTCAATTGGGTCACTGTCAACCATGGGAGGGATAACAAGGGGAAAATATCCTGTAGACGAGGTTCAATCTCCTGCTTGATACCCAGAGAATCCTCGGCCGAGGAGCGCTCACTGCTGTGAGAGGGGCTGGGCACAATGCAGGATAGAGGGGCAACATGGTTTTCTTCTTCCGTCATGAGAATGGTGATCTGAGCAGAAATCAAAGGCCTATTCAAATTGCTTTGGAACTTAAAATGGGTAGTTTGAAAGGCATTATTGGGAACAGGTTTACGAGGAGGATTTCTCGGGGCACGTCCTCAGGAGAGGAAGAGAGGTTGATGGGCGAAAGGGCTGCGTTGGCATGAGGACTGACAAAGGGTCGCTTGCCACTGCGAGGGCGGTCACCCGAGCGAATCCGCTTCCCATGGCACTTCATTTTTCCAATCCACAGAATAGACACAGAAAAATCAAAGAAACAAGGCCTAAAACCAGAGGAATGACCCAATTGAACATGAGGCCTGAAAGTGTAGACAATTGAAACCTGAGACAGAGAAGCAACACAGACAATACTGATATTACAGGTAGCAGACCACTTACCCCAAGTCACTGAACTAATTCCCGTGTGAAGTGCGCAGGTGAATTCGAGATGTTGCCAATTCAAATGCGACCGAGCATGAATCTTGCCTCTGAAGATAGGCGCATTCTTATCTTCACACCATAACTGAAAACCAAACCTAGAATGAGAGACCTGAACGGTGGAGGTGGAATGAATATATGGAAACACCATGTATATAACCATTAACATGCAACTTCGAAGCGCGTCCTGCATTAATGTTGCCGACGTGCCATGTCCTGCAACCATAAAAGCATTCCCTCTGCGAGAAATTGTGATCTGGGATGCCACGCTGCTCTGCAGGTGGTAGTACCTGGGTTCTTTATGCTGCATGGAAAACATTTATCGCCAAAACGTCACGGCATCTCGGGGGCCAATATAAATATATGGGAGAAAATAAAAATTTAATTTTCATATGAGTATATAAGATAATGCAACAATTCTGTTAACACTAAAAATTCCTCGAAAAAAACATTTTTAACCTTTTATATGATCCATAAGAAAATATTGAATTTTACCTATAGTTGGCTTATAAAGAGATGAACATTTCTCTATTAGATATGAAAATATTGATACAATAAAAATATACAATATGTAAAGTTTCGATTGGATCAGCTTTAATTAATTCAAAAATTATGATCAACCACCATTATGGGTGTTGGAGCAAAATACCTTGATTATTTCCATAATATATTAAAATATTGAGAATTACTCAAAATATATTAACATTAATTTGTTTTGGGCCATAATTGGACTTTTGAGTTACAAATGAAGAAAAATGTTGTTTTAAGATATCATAAAACTATTATTGAGTTGACATAATATGGGAATTTGTATATTATAGTAAAAGACTATAGATATATATATATATATATATATATATATATATATAATATATATATGCTTTATCAATTCTCCCCCGTAACTCAATATTTCAAGTACTCAAAAACCTTATTCTAGAGGTGTTATATCCATAGAATTATGCAATGAGCTCATGGAGATGATCTTAGTGCCATGAATTAGCAAAATGTTTTGCCTTTGGTCCTAGCAACAAGAACCACCAGGCCCATGTTGACCTCAATCCCATAGACTATACTGGAAGATCTTATAAATTAATATTACTATTACCAAAAAGTGGAAGAAACCACCATATCTACTCGGATTGCGAATCTAATGACTTGAAATAAATCAAAGTGAATATTATTCGAATTACGATATCGTTCTTCCGATTATTCCTGCCGTGTGGCGAAAGACCAGAATTTTGTGTTTGGAAGGCTTCAATGCAGCCTTTCTAATTCCGTACTTTCAAATCTTTTTCGACTATATTAATAATATTGTAGGACATTATTACCATGTTTGTTATTATTAACCAGCCGACTATAACAAAACAAACATGAACAAATTAGTTACGAATCTTAACATAAGCGTGAATCCGTGAACAATGGAATCATCCTAACATATTTTGGATCTGCAGGATGTGTTGTGTTTGACATTCTGCATAGATTTTTAATTTAATATGTATTTGCACGTTATCTATTCTTTATTTTGTTTCATTAGTTTACCCTTAACCATTACTATGTATATGTATTTGCATATATTACTGTGTTCTAGTCTTGTTTATTCAGGATAGAGTATGCTTTACTTTTACAGTTTAGTATATTTAATTCATAGCGTAGTTAAAGAATTAAAATATGATTAATATTTTTGTTTTTAATTAGTCTTTGGGAGAGTGAAATTTGACTTCCATTTGAGCAATATTTATTGAAATTTTATAATAACTTTTTTGATATATTTGTTGGAGGATGGATTTCATCAACTCCACATTATAAAAAATCAATCATATTTATGTATTTATTTACAACAAAACATCAAAACTTGATATATGTCAAATGGTTGAAATTAAAAAAATAGTTTTTATATAATTGTTATTAATGAAGTAATGGGAAAAGGATATGGACAAAACATAATATGCATAGCTGAGAGAAATATTTACTCCTTATACCAAGTGTAATGTGTAGAAGAAAGGGAGGGAGTTGATGTGAAAGTTGTCACCCTCTAGGTATTTCTCTCTAAGTAGTGAAAAATATTGTCTCTTGTTCAGGTTAAGGGGGAAGTTAATGGGATGATTTTATAGTGTTCTCAATAATCATTTAGGAACACTTTCAAAATTTATAGTTATCCCACTAGCATCCTTCAACTAGGAAGGAGTTAGATGGACTAAAAAATGTGGAATTCCCTTGGTGTGAAAGTCCCATGGGAAACTTCTTCTATGATGTAAACTCCCCCATCCAATAAGAAAAACTAAACTACCACCACGAGAGTACTATGACTAGAAATGAGACTATTAAACCCAATGCAAGGTGGCATAGTAGGGTACAAAACCATAACATAGAATTACAAAAGAAAAAAAGAAGAAGATTACAATATCACATTTGAGCTCACTGAGTAAAGGGGCAAGTCACAACAACAAGGAAAGAGATCTAGTACAAGAGCATATAAGTTTAGGGCATGCCATGCCAACTGAGAGTAATAAGAGGTGGAGAGGGAAAAAATACTAACTAAACCCTCAAAGCTAAATGAGAGTAAATTTAATTAGAATGCATGACCAAGACTCTACTGTAATTGAGAAAGGGTGGCCATGTGATACAAACAGTAAGTTAGGATAAGGACTATGTTAAAACCAACCCAACAATAATCCCAACGAAAAATTAAAAAAACCCACCATGATAAACTCCACAAAATTCAAGAGTGTGAATGCTAAGTGTGTTATACACATCACATCAAAAACTTCATACCTTTAAAGCATCATAAATAAAAGCCACAATACATAATTGTGAAAGTCCCACAAATCTTTCATATTAGAAGTTTATACACCATTCATAGAAACCTACAGTAAAAAAAATCAGAAAATCATGGGTTGGTTTATTGTTTAATAACCATACCTTATCTCACCAAAAAAATTATAAAAGGTGAGGAAACCATAAATTAGATAACTAAATGATATTAAATTTCAATGTCATACGTTAAACGCCCAGAAGAATCTGTCTAATTAATGTAAAGTCCTATAATATTAAGTTCCTCCCAAATATTACAATCATGAAGTACAATGAGCTATCAGTTATCATAAGAGAACTAGAAACTAGTAAAAAGCCATAAGTAATGCCACGGGAGAAATTAAGCCAATTAATCGGCATAGCTTGGCATGCACCCCATAAGCTCGGTCTCCTCCATGTAAGTTCATGTCAATAAATCATTCCAATCTTATTTATGGGTATCCATCTAGGCTAATAGAATTAGCTATGACATAATTTTGTTGTTAAACAAACCAACACAATGTCCAATCACTAGTGCCCTTTACAGGTAGACTATATTTTTAAATTGTGAATCATCTAATCTTTTATGTAAGGTGTAATTGGGTTGGAATTTCAAAATATATATATTATTTTTCATTTAATTAATGGTTTTCAAGTTTAGCCAATATTTTTCTAACATTGAACCATGCAAGGATATAAGAAACTTAAGGGGAGTATACATCATAATGGTTGTCTAGGGTAAGGAATTAAAAAGAGAGCTCAATAATTTATGTGGCTTTGTTGTAACAAAAAATGTAAGTTGTGATTTTTTTTGTGCTTTGTGGTAATTGAGATGGCTTTGTTGTGAGATGGTTTATTTTTCTTTAAGTTTTGTGGTGGACTTTAGGCATGCTCTATAAATGTCAAATTTGTTGTCAACTAGGTGAGTCCAAGAAGCACCAAATTTCATGCCTTGTGGGCACCTATGCACATGAGGTCAACCCTAAAATGCTTAGTTGTTCCTACTCTAGTGCCTTGTGGTACTTCTTTTGGACTTTTGCCCAAGTAATCCATTGTACCTTCTTAAGTTTTTGTGTTCTCAGGATTTCGTCAAAAATCCAAATTTAGCTAGGGTTAGGGGTGCCTTAGAAATGATACATTTCTTGTTAGAAAGGCACTCTAATACACAATCTCATCCAAAACGCTCTAATTCATGACCTGCACTCCATTGTACCTTTGGTCTTTGTTGTGCATTGTAACTAGAGAAACACCAAAATTATATATTTTTGTAACCTACATAAAATTTTACACTATAGTGTTTAAAAGAACTAAATATATCAATTGAGAAGTTCAAAAACCCTATCATAATTTTACTATGCTTAAATAAATCAATAAAACTATTTGATTATAAAATCTAATATCTATAATTTAATAGATATATATTAGATCAATATAAATAACATAACATTAATGAACATTTAATTTTTGGGTATTTGTATTTCCATATTAGCTAAGGTCAAGAATTCTATATTTGGAAGGGGTAAGGAAACTGTTTTGGTTTTAGAATTTCAACCTATATCTTAAGTTATTAATAATATTATCCAAGATTGTTACTTGTTCTTGATTATTATTGAAACAATAGTACAAGTACTTGTGCATCTTTCACATCAAAAGTAAGTTTCAGTAGTCATTATTGAAATCATTGTAATATATTTTAAATTGAGTTATTTAACATGGAAATCATCTTAATATATTTTCAATTTGATTATTTAATGTTTAATTTTATTTAATAATTTTAATATATTTTTTATCATTATTATATATCT
>APFE030251522.1:59199-76992 GCA_000404065.3 Pinus taeda
TTATGTTTTATGTTTTACTATTTTGTAACACTATTATACTAATCATTATCATTATTTAACTCATGTTATTACTATATAGTTTGTTTGTTTTATGTTTCATGTTTTACTATTTTGTAACACTATTATACTAATCATCATCATTATTTAATAATTGTTATTACTATATTGTTTGTTCCTTTTTATGTTTTATGTTTTACTATTTTGTAACACTATTATACTAATCATTATCATTATTTAATTCATGTTATTGCTATATTAATAATTTAAACTTATGTTGATACTATATTGTTTGTTTGTTTTATGTTTTATGTTTTAGTATTTTTTAACACTATTTATGTTTTATGTTTTACTATATTGTAACACTATCATACTAATCATTATCATTATTTAATTGATGTTATTAGTATATTGTTTGTTTGTTTTATGTTTTACTATTTTGTAACACTATTATACTAATCATTATCATTATTTAACTCATGTTATTACTATATTAATAATCTTAATTCATGTTATTACCATATTGTCCGTTTATTTTATGTTTTATGTTTTACTTTTTTGTAACACTACTATACTAATCATTATTTATTTAATTCATGTTATTACTATATTGTTTGTCTGTTTTATGTTTTACTATATTATAACACTATTTTGTAACACTACTATACTAATCATTATAATTACTTAATTCATGTTATTTCTATATTAATAATTTTAATTCATGTTCTTACTATATTGTTTTATGTTTTATGTTTTATGTTTTTTGTTCTACTATTTTGTAACATTGCTATACTAATCACTATCATTATTTAATTCATGTTATTATTATATTAATAATTTTAATTCATGTTATTATTATATTGCTTGTTTTTTTTTATGTTTTATGTTTTACTATATTGTAACACTATTATATTAATCATTACCATTATTTAATTCATGTTATTACTATATTAATAATTTTAACTCATGTTGTTACTATAATGTTTGACGTTTCCCCCCAGGCAGTAACTGGCTACCTTGAGGTTGCCCCCCAGGCGGTAACTGACTACCTTGGGGTTGCCCCTAGGCGATAACTGACTACCTTGAGGTTGCCCCCGAGGCGATAACTAACTACCTTGAGGTTGCGGGTTTGGAATAGTACTAGAAATAATAATAATTTCCTCTACACTCAACACTTGAGTTCATTTCTTAACAGTTGATATCTCATGTTCAATTGGTCGAGGAGATGCTCCTGAAAAAGTACCAGTGAGTGACTGGTACCCCGAAGGAATAGAAGGGCCACCATATAAAAAAAATTCTGGTGTTTGGGAAAACATGGATGACCATCTTGACATATTCAAAGGAGAATAATAGCCTCTCGGCGTAGGATGAAAAGGAATTCGAGGTGGTGAAAAAATAAGACCTGGGTTTTCTAAAAAGTTTGTCAATGATACGTACGAAGCGTCACTCCTAAAAAGACTGTAGAAAATTGATTCACGCTCTGTAAGTTGATTTTCTGGGAGAGTTATATCTTCGTCCAAACTAACAAGTTCTTCAATAGAAATGAGTCTAGAAGGAAGATTTTGGGTAATGATACTTCCTACCCTGGGTGAACCAGGACCACTAGAAGTTGGAGAAGCAAATCCTGAAGATGGAGTAGGAGCAGGTTCAGTTTCAGGCTCAGAAAGTTCAGGTTCTTCAGCTAATTCACTAGTAGCAGAAAAACTACCGGTAACTTCAGAAAGTGAAATTGGCTCAGAAATATACTCCGTTGTCTATACTTGATAATCAGGATGAACAATTAAGGAAGATTCTTCGGCTTCTGGTGACCCAACTCTACTGTTCCTAGGTGATACAAGAGCTCATAGCCCTTCAAGCTGGCTTGGTGTATACTCGATAGGTGCCCCTGAAGTCTACAGGATTGTCTTAGTAATTCAGCCACGATTAAATATTTAATTATTCACACGCAAACAAAGAAAATCTCAATAAAACCACCTAAAGTCTCTAAGGAATCAAACAATTGAATCACACACATAAAAAATCTAATAGTTCAAACCACACACAAATAGTAACTTTCCGTACCAAAAACACTAGTTGGTGATGAAATAGAAAATCGTATAATTTAATACAGAAAGGGCAGTTGAAACAGTTACCCCTACAACCTGCTTAATTATTTGGGGTAATGACTTTCATTACACCAAAAATCAAAGATTAAGGGAACCAAAGATCGAAGATCAAGGGAACTAAAGATCGAAGATCAAGGGGACCAGGGATCGAGGGGAAGAATGATCGAGGGAACAAAGGAAAATATTTGAGTCAAGTGATGTGCTGAATTCTACATCTCTAGAAAAAACGTAAAGGTTTGGAGGGTTGAGGGATGTTTGAATTCTATTGTTATATTGTTTGTTTGTTTTATGTTTTATGTTTTAGTATTTTTTAGCACTATTTTTTAACACTATTTTTTAACACTATTATACAAATCCTTATCATTATTTAATTCACGTTATTACTGTATTGTTTGTTTCTTTTATGTTTTACTATATTGTTACACTATTATACTAATCATTGTCATTATCATTGTTTGTTTGTTTGTTTGTTTGTTTTATGTTTTGTGTTTTACTATATTGTAACACTATTATACTAATCATTATAATTATTTTATTCATGTTATTACTATATTGTTTGGTTGTTTTACGTTTTATGTTTTACTATTTTGTAACACTATTATATTAATCATTATCATTATTTAATTCATGTTATTATAGAAATTGGTAGTGGATTATTAGAAACTTGGCCTTAATGCCAAAAAGTGGATTAGAAAGGGTGAGTCTAAAACGATAAGTGCCGAGTAGCCTTGCAAGACCGTGACACTTATGATTAGCTCACATATTTTCTTAGCTACAACTATATGGTCTATTTCAGAGTTTCCCAAGCTTGTGGGTACAAACAAACTAATTTAACAGAAAGTAATAAAACATGACAACGATCTAATTTAAGGAATTGGTTCCCATATTTCCTGTCTGCCTTTGAGCAAAGCACCAGCCATAAGGAGGGCTGCTTTGTTAGCTTCATTGTCCGCCTCCTTATTATTGGCTCTCAACACATGATAGAAATTTAAATTATGGAAAGAGCCACCAAGATCTAAAATTTTGTGTATCAGCCTTGCTAGCCTTAGGTCCTTTGTCTTAGAACGAGTCACCATAGTCTTGATAATAACCTGAGAAACTCCAATATCATTGACCTCCCTGATGTTCAGCACTTTTAGAATCTTGAGTCCTTGAAAAAGAGCCAAAGCCTCAGCTTGGATGCTGGAAGCGATGCCCAAGCCCCAGGTGAAGCTGTGGATCCTAGAACCAGTTGGGTTTAATATAACTCCTCAAGCACCAGCTCTTCTAGGATTGTCATTAGCAGCCCCATCAAAAAATAAGGAGTGCCTTTGTTGGTTTGCAATCCATCCTTGGAGGTCGTTTTCTGTAACCCTTATTTGCCAAACTTTTAGGAGGGGGATACTCGTTACCTATTTTTCGAGCTGTAGGTTGAGAGAAGAGCCCCAGTTTTTATCCTGCTGGGTGAGATTTAAATAATCTTTGAGGTCTCTCAGGAACACTTTAAACTGGCATTTTATTTTAATTTCCACTAGCTTGACGTCCTTCTTGCAATTTCGAAAAATCCTTTTGTTTCACTCTAGCCAGATCCGCGAGTAGATAATTTTAGGGATAATCAACCAAGCCGCTCTAATAATTTTGTTTTTTGGAGGAGGACCAAGGTACCTTTGCAGCCATCTATCAACAAAACTAGCAGTGGAGGAAGGCAACTCGAAGCTGGGACTCAGAGTGTCCAGCAGCACGGACCAGATCTGCAAAGTAAAGGAGCAATCTAGCATCAAATGTGAAATGATTTCATAGTTTGCCTTGCAAAGTCTACACATTGAAGGGTCGTGGAAGCCACGCATCAGCAGATTATTGTCAGTCAAGATTTTGGAATGGCATAACAGCCAATTGAAAAAATAAATTTTTGGCATTGAAGGGTGGTACCAAATCCCTTTCCAAGGCTCTGGATTCATGGCCACATGGGGGCGCTTGCACAACTTGGCGTATCCCTGAGCAATAGAATAACCACTAGCCTGCACACCCCAACCTCTAGTATCCTTGCTTCACATATGCAATGGAGCTAATCCATGAATTTTGGAGAGTATTTCATCGCATTCTATAGCCAAATCTGGGGGTGTTTCAATTTGCCATCCAGCCCAGTGAGATTCCTGCCAGACTAAGATATCCCACAGTGAACGTATACCAGCATCCATCCACCTACGCAACCCTTGGAGGGAGGGGCAGTCTCCCAGTGGCTCCTCGTTCATATTCTGTCTATCCAAAGGTTGATCCTTTTTCCATTGCCAGGGACCCAATAGGCATGAGTAATTATAAGCGGACAGGATTTTGAACAGAGCTTCAAGACAGCAGGAAAGTTTGCCCATAAATATTTTTTCCAAAGAGCTAGATGGGCCCAGCCAGGGTTCGGATCTATAATCCTCCAAATGAGTTTAGCCCCCATGGTGATATTTTGAACTCCAAGGTCTTTTAAATTCAAGCCTCCTCCTAAGAGTGGTTTGGAGATGGAATCCCAGCTGACTAACGAAAACTTTTTCTCATTTTGCTTGGCCCCCTTCCAAAAAAATTTCCTAATGATGTCCTCCATTTTTCTGAGAATCCTAGATGGAGCAAGAATGGAAAACTGAAACAAGGGAAGATTGTTAAGCACAGATTTAATGAGGAAAGACTTACTAGCAATGTTGAGCGAGGAAAAGCCCCAGGCAATGTTAATTCATGTTATTGCTATATTGTTTTTTTGTTTTGCATTTTATGTTTTACTATTTTGTAACACTATTATTCTAATCATTATCATTATTTAATTCATGTTATTAATATATTGTTTATTTGTTTTATGTTTTATGTTTTACTATTTTTAACAATATTTTGTAGGATTATTATACTAATCATTATAGTTAATTAATGTTATTACTATATTAATAATTTTAATTCATGTTACTACTATATTGTTTGTTTGTTTTATGTTTTATGTTTTATGTTTTACTATATTGTAGCACTATTTTGTAACCATATTATACTAATGATTATCATTATTTTATTCATGTTATTAATATATTAATAATTAATAATTCATGTTATTACTATATTAATAATTTTAATTCTTGTTATTACTATATTGTTAGTATCTTGTAACACTATTAGATTAATCATTATCATTATTTAATTCATGTTAACACTATAATAAAAATTTTAATTTATGTTCTCACTATATTGTTTGATTGTTTTATGTTTTATGTTTTACTATATTGTAACACTATTATACTAATCAATATAATTATTTAATTCATGTAATTACTATATTAATAATTTGAATTCATGTTATTGCTATATTATTTGTTTGTTTTATGTTTTATGTTTTACTATTTTGTAACACTATCATACTAATCATTATGATTATTAAATTCATGTTGTTACTATATTAATAATTTTAATTCATGTTATTACTATATTATTTGTTTTTTTTATGTTTTATGTTTCACTATTTTGTAACAGTATTTTGTGACACTATTACACTAATAATTATCATTATTTAATTCTTGTTATTACTATATTAGTAATTTTAATTCGTGTTATTACTATATTTTTCATTTGTTTTATATTTTACTATTTTGTAACACTATTATACTAATCATTATCATTATTTAATTGATGTTATTAATGTATTAATAATTTTAGTTCATGGTATTACTATATTGTTCGTTTGTTTTAGGTTTTATGTTTTACTAGTTTGTAACACTATTACACTAATCATTATCATTATTTAATTCATGTTATTACTATATTGTTCATTTGTTTTATGTTTTATGTTTTACTATTTTGTAACACTTTTATACTAATTATTATCATTATTTAATTCATGTTATTACTATATTAATAATTTCAATTCATGTATTTAGTGTATTAATAATTTTAATTCATGTTATTAATATATTCCTTGTTTGTTTTATGTTTTACTCTTTTGTAACACTATTATACCAATCATCATCATTATCTAATTCATGTTATTACTATACTGTTTTTTGTTTTACTATTTTTTAACACTATTTTGAAAGATTATTATATTAATCATTATAATTATTTAATTCATGTTAATACTATATTAATAATTTTAATTCATGTTACTACTATATCGCTTATTTGTTTTATGTTTTATGTTTTAAAATTTTGTAACACTATTATACTAATCATTATCATTATTTAATTCATGTTATTTCTATATTGTTAGTTTGTTTTATGTTTTATGTTTTACTATAATGTAACACTATTATACTAATGATTATCATTATTTAATTCATGGTATTACTATATTATTTGTTTTTCTTATGTTTTATGTTTTATTATTTTGTAACACTATTCTGTATCACTATTTTTTTTTTTTTTTTTTGGGAAAATGCTAAACTATTTATATTAAGAAAAAGAAAAAGATATGTACAAGAGGCCGAAACCTCTGAGAGCGCGTGAACAGCTCTCTATCAAGTTTTCCAGACCACAAATGGTGTTTACAGGGCTTGACACAGTGCCTGTACTCAAAAATACATTTCCAGTCTACTGAATTGGACATGATGACCTGGAATTAACAAAATGCATGAACAGAAGCTGACAAGACAAAAATAGAATCTGACTAGACAAACCAGAAGCTGACTAGACAAAACCAAGATGCCTGAAAGGAGAGGGAAGCTGGAGAGAGGACACACGTCCAGCATCCGGACAGGTGGCGCACAAATCCATAAACCAATAGCAGGCTGAGCGTAGGTGGCATGTAGGACGCTACGTGGGCGGATACAGATGACACTCGTAACCAAAAGAGCAAGGACGAACTGACCACAGGTGGTCATCGAAACAGAACCAAAACACCAAAAATCGCAGGAGAAGAACCTTACTCCTTCCCCGCCTCGGCAACCGCCTTATCTTCATTTTCCTTCTGCTTTGCATCTTGCTGCTCGACCTCCCATTCCGCTTCCTCTCTTGCAGGATCAGGCACAAATTCGATTTCCATGCCGCACGAAATGTCCTCCAGTCTCAGAAAGCCTTGAGGGAGAATGGGATACAGCCGACCTCCAAAGAAACGCCCAGGCTTCTTGTCTTCCTCAGGTATCTTCTTAGCTGCCGAACTGGTGATTTCCATATCGATAAGGCTACAGATTTCCTTAAGGGCTTCATTCTACTCCTTGGACTGAAAGCCTGTGCTATCCTCTTCGAGCTTGCTCTGAGGGGAGGGAAGGTAGGAGCTTTCCTCCTAGCTTCCGCTCTGAGAGGAGTTGTTGGAGCTTGGCTCCTGCTCCACACAGATCCCCTTTCCCTTGTCTTCTTCTCCATCTTCTTCCGAAAAAACCACTGTAATCATTGCAGAAACAAATGGCTTCTTGGTGCGACGGAAGTATTTGAATCTTATCGTCTGCACCGAGTTGCTGATATCTGAGTCGGATTCGTCAGAGCCCGGAGAGTTGGGCGAGGCAAAAGCCAGCGGGGTGACCTTCTGCGGGCTATGAACACCTCTACCTCCAGTGTTCCCTCTTTTACCAGGATTCTTACCCCTACTCGGCGAGGCATGACCTCTAAGAGGCATCCTGAACCTATAAAGCTTTAACTGGGTTTCCTTAGCTGGCTTCTCCGTGAAAAATTGTAGCAGAGGGGGCCAAATCGAAAACTGCTTGCGGCCTCTGAAGCAATTCTTCTTCCCTGACCTGTAAGTGGGTTTGCCTCTAGGCTTGCTCGTACTTACAGTCTTCTCCTCTGCCCACAAACCCCCAGAATCTTACGGAGCAGAATCGATATCCCTGGCTTGTTCAGACAAGCCTGTTAAACTGAGCTCTTCGTGCCCCGACATTCTGCTTGCTGTAGTCTTAATTCCTTGGAAATTCGGGCAGAGGAAATGGCATTGAATGCCCTTCAATGCGCGATTAATGGAATTCATTAGCTCAGGACAAGTTGCCTTCGCGCCGAAGGCTCCCCGTGTAGATCACATTGCCATGCGCTGTCAACGTGTCACCCGCATCCGGGTAATCCTTAGCTGCTATCTGCATGTCACTATTAAGGATTTCCTGGAAGGTTGTTCATTCCGATTCTGAAACAATAACCTGTGGGGGTCCTTCCTGGTACTCCTTGCCTTGCTCTACCCCTAGATTGGCCAAGAGGTCAGCAACTCTATTCCCTTCACGTCTGGTGTGCTTGAATGAAGTGGCTTGGTTGTTCTGAAGCCAAGTCTGGAGAGATTCAAGTCTGGTAGCCATCCACCAACTCCTACTGACCTTCTGGGCTGCAGAGCCTTGCTGAATTTTGGTAGCCATGTTGATAATAATTTGAGAATCTCCTTCCGCTATGAGGGGGAAGAAGCTCTGATGTTGAGCAATTTGGAGTCCTTGCCATAGTCCTTCCAACTCTGCTGCATTGTTAGTGTTCCATCCTATTGTTCCAAAGTAGACTTTAAGGGGAATGTCCTGAGAGTTTCTTATAACGCCTTCATATCCTGTGATGCCTGGATTGCCTTTCGATGCTCCATCGAAGTTGAGAATATAAGTATGTTTAGGGGGAGGAGTCCAGTTGGTGATCGTTTTTTTTTCCTCGTGACAGAGATGACTTGAACTGAATTAGGAGGAGTGATTTGGAAATGCCAGTTGTTCCATATTGCCTGCTCCTGATTGCTGGAAGGAAATTCCTCCTGGGACCAGCCTTTGATCGATAGAGTTTCCTGAAGGTTCTGCTTGATGATGATCCAAACTTGCTCCATATCCATAGCCTGATCTTTAAACACTCTCCGATTTCTTTCTTTCCAGATGTTCCACATTACTGTACCTGGAATGATTTGCCAGAGAGTATTGAGAATATTACACTGATATGGCTGCTGTGGCCAAGATCGGAGTGTGTTGTTTATGTCACCCCGGGCTCTTACTTCCTTCTGGCAACGAAAAGAAACTTTCTCCCATATCCTGTGGCGGAGGGGACATAGGTGCATAAGATGCGCTGCTGATTCCTCCTCAATTTTGCAATTAAGGCATATAGAGGGTCCTGCAAATTTCCTCTTTCTAAGGTTGTCCCAAGTAAGAGTTCTGTTGTGCAACAGTAGCCAAAGAAATGTGGAGATTTTTGGCCAAATGGGAGGTTTCCAGATTCGCTCGCATATTTTGTCTTTGATGCAATTTCCTTTTATGATAATGTGGTAGGCTTCTGTGGATGTGAAAGTCCCTTTCTCTGCATAACCCCATCTTAGTGAGTCTGGGCCGTCCTCCTTGATTATTTTCCTCTTTTTTAGCTCCGCTGTTAAAGCTGTTTGAACCTCCTCTGGGCCTTGGGGTAAGATAGCGCTGGCTTCCTTCCATTCACGATGATCTGAGGTGTTATTAGTAGTCCAGAATTGATTGATTTTTCCTTGTTGTATGAGCTCCTGATTGGGAATGTCTTGAATGATATTGTTTATACTGGGTAATTGTTGCCATGAGTCTGTCCAGAAGCGTGCAGTACATCCATTCTTGACTTCCCAAAAGCTATGCTTTTGTATGAGGTCCCTGTTGAGAATTGCTGAGTTCCAAATGGCTGAGCCTTTGCTGATTTCTGTCATTCTTACACGCTCCTCCAGAGGCAAATTGTTGGCGTATTTCGCTGTCCATATTTGTGCCCATTGGGTATCTGGATATGTTAGCCATTTCCACCATATTTTTGCGCCCATGATCATATTACTATGTTCAGGATCCCGTAGGCCAATTCCTCCTCCAGATTTTGGGAGGCATGCTTTCTCCCACTTAACCAGCGCCCATTTCCTGTTTGGACCAGAGCAGCCCCATAGGAAGTTTCTCTGTAATTTTTTAATATCTTTGAGGACCCATTTTGGAGCTGCCAGTATGGAAAATAGGTATAGCGGCATTGATTGCAGGACGGCTTTAATTAGAACCATCCGACTGGCCATATTTAGGGATCTGTGAGTCCAAAGAGATAGCTTGGCTTCTAATTTTTCCAGAAGGGAAGACCAGGAAGAATGCTTCCTAGCATATTCGAAGAGAGGTGCGCCGAGGTATTTGGAAGGCAGAGATGCAATAGAGAAGCCGAGAATGCGAGCAATGGCCCGCTGGGTTGTTGGATGGGTATTGAAGAAAAAGATCTGAGATTTGACTTTGTTTATGAGGGTTCCTGAAGCTTTAGAGAAGAGAAGGAGCAGTGAGTTAAGAGCGCGGGCTTCTTGGACTGAGGAGTAGCCAAAAATCATGTTGTCGTCCACAAATTGCTGGTGAGAGACTGTGGGGGCTTGGTGGAGGGTGATGCCTTTCAGATCTTGGGATTGAATGGCGTTTTTAATACATCTTCCCAGGCCTTCCGCCATTATAATGAATAGGAAAGGCGAGAGGGGGTCCCCTTGTCTGATACCTCTTGAGGAGCGGAAGGTTGAGGTCGGGATGCCATTTATGAGGATTGAGAAGAAAGCAGAGGAAATTAAGCTACTGACCCATCGGATCCAAGCATTATCAAAACCAAAAGCCTTTAATACCTTTTGCATGTAATCCTAGCTTATGCTATCAAAAGCTTTTGAGAGGTCGATTTTGAGGAGCATACCTGGTTTTTTTGATTGCTTGAGGGAGTGGATGATCTCATGAGTGAGAATTATCCCGTCCGTGATTTGGTGACCTTCCACATAGCCAGACTGTTCTAGAGAGATGATGAGAGGAAGCACTGTTTTTAATCGTAACGCCACCACCTTCGATACAATCTTGTAGATGATGTTACATAGGGCTATAGGTTTGTACTTGTCAGGCTTGTTGGACTCCTCCGATTTGGGGATTAAGGCTATGAAAGTTGCATTCAGTCCTGGGTACATCCATCGCATATTGCGGGATTCTTCTACCACTTGCCATACTTCCCATTTAATTAGATCCCAGAAGTAATGAAAGAAATTTGACGTAAATCCATCGGGGCCTGGAACTTTACCTGCTTTGAGGGAGTTTGCTGTAGTTTCCACTTCCTGAAGGCTTCTCGGCTTGAGTAGAAGGGTGTTCTGTTCCTCTGTTATGAGACGCGGGATGTGTCTCGTGATGCTTTCTATGGCTTCTGCTCTATTTGTGTTAGGCTCCTTACTCATTTCCTTGAAGTATTGAATAAATTCTTGTTCGATCTCTTCCTGGGTTTCCAACTTTTCTCCCTGAGCATTGATGATTTGTGATATATGATTTTTCATTCTCCTTTGGACAGTCGATTTCTGGAATAACTTGGTGTTTTTCTCCCCTTCCTTGAGCCATCTGATTCTGGATTTTTTTCGCCATAATACCTCCTCCTGTTTCTCCCTTTCTAGAAGTTTGCCTTCCATAACTTTTTCTTTTTGTGCTAGTTCTTCTGAGCGTCCCTCTGTAATGATTTGTTGTTGCGTCTTTTTTATTCCTTGTATGATCAGCTCTTTCTCTTTTAAAATATGGCCAAATGTATTTTTGTTCCATATTTTGATTTCATTTTTGAGCATCTTCAGCTTTTTTTGGAATCTTTCCATTTTTGTAGGCGCAATTGGGTTGCTAATTTGCCATACCTTCTGAATGAAATCCTTAAATTCTGGGTGAGAGAACCAGAGTGCTTCAAATCTAAATGGTCTTTTGATGCTGTTTCCTGGCCGATTCCAATGTAATTCTATTGGCCAGTGGTCAGATCCGAAGAAAGGAATGATGTGCGCCGCAAACTCTCCTCCAAGATGGACTGCGTTGTCGGATAAAAGAAATCTATCCAGACAGGATGCAATTTGTAGAGGGGCAACGCGTTTGTTCGTCCAGGTGAATAGGCCGTTGGCTATGGGAATATCTATCAGCCAGTTATTTTGGATGAAGTCTTTGAGCAAGGTGCCATCTTGGTTGATCCTGCATCTGCCTCCTTTTTTTTCTTCTGTTGAGGCTATCATGTTAAAATCGCCACCCAGAATCCAAAGCGGATGATGCCTGTCATGATTTAGCTGAGATATGTTTCCTAGGATTGCAGCTTTCTGGGGACCTTCTTGTGGGAAGTAAACATTAGTTATGTTGCCATGGATGTTTGTGCCCATGATATGAAAGTCTGCTTGTATGAAATTTTTGTTTGCATGTGTATTATTTAGTTGTATTTTCCCTGCATCCCAGAGGATTGCCAATCCTCCAGAGGCTCCTTGTGCATCGACAGTTGTGACTTGTCCTCCTGGCCAAGATATGGCTGCAATTCTTTCCAAGATTATCGAGTTGCATTTTGTTTCCTGTAGGAACAAGATGGTTGGTTTGTCTTCCATGATCAAATTTTTGAGGAGTTTTCCTTTCCTGGGGCTATTCAGCCCTCTGATATTCCAGGAGATTAACTTCATTGAGAAGTTTTGGGATTGGTGTTGAAATATTTGGTGAGTTTGGCATATCTGCCTGACTCCACCAAAACTTCTCCAATCTTGATTGTTCTTTCTAGAGCTGTCTTTCTGCCTCTCTTTTTGCTGTCTTTGTATATAAATTTACCATCCCATTGGCTGCCTGTCTGGATTCCCAGTGAGTATTTCTTTTGAGCCTTTTTCAGAATTTCTACTAGATTGTCAACCTGTGATTCGGGGATTTTATCGAAGTTCCCTGTTTTGCATGCTAGTTCTAAGCCAAGAAGGTCAAGTTCCCCAACGTCGATTGTTTCAGTATCGTCTTCCATGAACTGTGCCTCCTGCGTGTTGCCTTCTACTTCCTTTCCCTTATCCTTTGTGTGGGAGGAATTATCTATCTCCATATCTGGATTGGACCAGGTCTCTGTATCTGTCTTTTCCTTTCCTCCTTCTTGATTCTTCATTGATGCTTCTGGCTTGTTGGGTTTGAAGGTTTTGGAGTTAGATCCGGGCATTTCCGTTTGATCTTCCTACGCTAACATCTCAAAACTGTTGCTTGTTGACGGTTGAGATTTCGCCGCCGTCTCTGTCTTCCCTTTTGGAGTGGCTGGAGTCTTTTTGTGTCCCCGTCTTCTGTTTGTTACTTTAGTGAACCCATCCTAGGTTTGTGGATCTTGTTTACTTGGAGCTTCAGGCTTGATATTTAGTGGGCAATCTCTGAAGAGATGTCCCAGAGTATGACATCGCCTGCAACGAAATGGGACGTGCTCATAGTCTAGGACCTGGATCCAATCACGGTCTTCATGAAATAAGCGTATTGTGTCTGGAAGAGGCTGTTTCAGGTCCATATAGACACAGATTCTGGCATAAGATGCATAAGTGGTGTATCGCACAGCCTTTGTTTCTTCAGCTACTTTGACGAAGTCCCCCAACGCAGATCCAAGGGCTTTTAATGAGTCTTCCCCCCAATATTCCCACGGGAGTGAGTATAAGCGAATCCAGACTGGGGCATAACTTAGATCTTCCGTATCTGGGTTGAATCTAGCTTTCCATTCTCTAAGGAATAGCCCTGCCGAGTTGAAGAAGTAAGGCCCGCCTTCAAATACTCTGTTTCTGTCTTCAAGACAGTTGAAGATGGTTGTAAAAAAGCCTTTTGGCCCTATCAAGAGGGTGATTTCGCCCTTGGGTTTCCATGTTCTGTTTATCCAGTTTCTTAGAGCCCTTTCAGTGGGCCAAAGTCCCATAAATTTGCATATGAGAGCATGGTCTTGCATAAACTGTATGCGAGCATTGATACTATGGCTTGGTAATTCTACTTCTGGCCTGTGAGCAGCCATAGGTTTACAGGTAGAGGATCTTACCGTATTGGCTGCATTGCTGTTGTTATTCGTAGTTTCCTCTGCTGTCGCGTTGTGGGCTGCGACGTCATCAGTGGTGACCTTTGGTCCTTGCAGGTTCCTGCCGCCATGCGGCTCTTTGTTGCCCTCCCCCTACGGGGAGTCCATTGGAAAGTTACGCCCAGACTCCGTCCAAGCAGAACGCTTCCACTATCAGGTCAGAGCGCCTCAGAACAGTGCAGCCTGCCGCCGTAGGTCTGTGCAAACCCTAGCAGCTTTCCGTAGCCATGATCGCTTTGCTCCCCCGACTCATCTCAGTGTGATCCTCTTCTGTATCACTATTATAGTAATGATTATCATTATTTAATTCATGTTATAACTATATTAGTAATTTTAATTCGTGTTATTGCTATATTGTTTGTTTGTTTTATTTTTTTATGTTTTACTATATTGTAACAGTATTTTGTAACACTATTATACTAATGATTATCATTATTTAATTCATGTTATTACTATATGGTTTGGTTGTTTTATGTTTTACTGTTTTACTATTTTGTAATGTTATTACTATATTAATAATTTTAATTCATGTTATTACTATACAATTTGTTTGTTTTATGTCTTATGTTTTAATATTTTGTAACACTATTATGCTAATCATTATCATTATTTAATAATTGTTATTACTATATTAATAATTTTAATTCATGTTATTACTATATGTTGTTGTTTTTATGTTTTATGTTTTACTATTTTGTAACACTATTACACTAATCATTATTATTATTTAATAATTGTTATTACTATACTGTTTGTTTCTTTTTATTTTTTATGTTTTACTATTTTGTAACACTATTATACTCATGGTTATCATTATTTAATTCATATTATTGCTTTATTAATAAATTCAATTCATGTTATTACTATATTGTTTGTTTGTTTTATGTTTTAAGATTTTGTAACACTATTTATGTTTTATGTTCTATTATATTGTAACACTATTTTGTAATGCTATTTATGTTTTATTTTTTACTATTTTGTAAGACTATTATACTAATTATTATAATTATTTAATTCGTGTTATTACTAAATTAATAATTTTATTTCATGCTACTATTGTATTGTTTGTTTATTTTATGTTTTATATTTTACTATTACGTTACACTATTTTGTAACGCTATTATACTAATCATTATGATTATTTAATTCATCTTATCACTATATTAATAATTTTAATTCATGTTAGTATTATATTCTTTGTTTGTTTTATGTTTTATGCTTTACTATTATGTTACACTATTTTGTAACACTATTAAAATAATCATTATCGTTATTAAGTCTATGTTATTACTATATTAATAATTTTAATTCATGTTATTGCTATATTGTTTGTTTGTTTGTTTGTTTTATGTTTTAGTATTTTGTAGCACTATTTTGTAACAATATTATACAAATCATTATCATTATTTAATTCATGTTATTACTGTATTAACAATTTTAATTCATTTTATTACTATATTGTTTGTTTGTTTTTGTTTTAATGTTTTACTATATTTGTAACACTACTATACTATCTTATTATTATTAAATTTCATGTTATTACTTATATTAATAATTTTAACTCATTGTTACTATAATGTTTGTTGGTTTTATGTTTTATGTTCTACTAATTTGTAACAATATTATACTAATCATTATCATTATTTAATCCATGTTATTACTATATTAATAATTTAAATTCATCTTATTACCATATTGTTTGTTTGTTTAATGTTTTATGTTTTACTATTTTGTAACACTATTATACTAATCATTATAATTAACAATTTTGATTCATGTTATGACTATATTGTTTGTCTGTTTTATGTTTTATCTTTTACTATTTGTAACACTATTATACTATTCGTTATAGTTAATAATTTTGATTCATGTTATTACTATATTAATAATTTTAATTCATGTTATTGCTATATTATTCGTTCGTTTTATGTTTTATGTTTTACTATTTTGTAACACTATTATACTAATCATTATCATTATTTAATTCACGTTGTTACTATATTAATAATTTTAATTCATGTTACTACTATATTGTTAATTTGTTTTATGGTTTTTGTTTTACTATTATCTAACACTATTTTGTAACACTATTATACTAATCATTATCATTATTTAATTCATGTTATTACTATATTAATAATTTTAATTCATGTATTTCTATATTGTGTGTTTGTTTGATGTTTTATGTTTTACTGTATTGTAAAACTATTTTGTACGACTATCATACTAATCATTATAATTATTAATTCATGTTATTACTATATTCTCTGTTTGTTTTATGTTTTATGTTTTACTATTTTGTAACACTATTTCGTAACGCTATTATAATTATCATTATCGTTATTTAATTCATGTTATTACTATATTCTTTGTCTGTTTATGTTTTATGTTTTACTATATAGTAACACTATTTTGTAACACTATTATACTAACGATTATCATTATTTACTTCATGTTATTACTATATTAAAAAATTTAATTCATGTTATTAACATATTAATAATCTTAATTTATCTCATTGCTATATTGTTTGTTTGTTTTATGTTTGTTTGTTTTACTATTTTGTAACAGTTATACTAATCATTATAATTATTTAATTCATGTTATTACTATATTGTTTGTTTGTTTTATGTTTTACTATTTGTAACATGATTATAATAATCATTATCATTATTTAATTCATGTTATTACTATATTAATAATTTTAATTCATGTTACTACTATATTGTTTATTTTTTTTATGTTTTATGTTTTACTATTTTGTATCACTATTATACTAATCATTATCATTACTTAACTCATGTTATTACTATATTGTTTGTTTGTTTTATGTTTTACTATTTTGTAACATTGTTATACTAATCATTATCATTATTTAACTCATGTTATTACTGTATTATTAATTTTAATTCATGTTATTACTATATAGTTTGTTTGTTTTATGTTTTATGTTTTACTGTTTTGTGACACTATTACACTAATCATTATTATTATTTAATAATTGTTTTTACTATATTGTTTGTTTCTTTTTATGTTTTATGTTTTACTATTTTGTAACACTATTATAGTAATCATTGTCATTATTTAATTCATGTTATTACTATATTAATAATTTTAATTCATGTTATTACTATATTAGTAATTTTAATTCATGTCATTGCTATATTGTTCGTTTGTTTTATGTTTTATGTTTTACTATATTGTAACACTATTTTTTAACACTATTCTGTAACACTATTATACTAATCATTATCATTATTTAATTCATGTTATTGCTATATTATTCGTTTGTTTTATGTTTTATGTTTTACTATTTTGTAACACTATCATACTAATCATTATCATTATTTAATTCATGTTGTTACTATATTAATAATTTTAATTCATGTTATTACTATATTATTTGTTTGTTTTATGTTTTATGTTTTATGTTTCACTATTTTGTAACACTATTTTGTGACACTATTACACTAATCATTATCATTATTTAATTCTTTTTATTACTATATTAATAATTTTAATTCATGTTATTACTATATTGTTTTTTTTGTTTGTTTTATGGTTTACTATTTTGTAATGATATTATACTAGTCATTATCATTATTTAATTCATGTTATTACTATATTGTTTATTTGTTTTATGTTTTATGTTTTACTATTTTGTTACACTATTATACTAATCATTATCATTATTTAACTCATGTTATTAATGTACAGTTTGTTTGTTTTATGTTTTATGTTTTACTATTTTGTAACACTATTATACTAATCATTATCATTATTTAATTCATATTATTACTATATTAATAATTTTGATTCATGTTATCGCTATATTGTTTGTTTGTTTTAGGTTTTATGTTCTACTATTTTGTAACACTATTACACTAATCATTATCATTATTTAATTCATGTTATTACTATATTTTTCATTTGTTTTATGTTTTACGTTTTACTATTTTGTAACACTATTATACTAATCATTATCATTATTTAATTGATGTTATTACTATATTAATAATTTTAA